>LGTU01000489.1:0-26612 GCA_001314425.1 Phytophthora pluvialis | reverse complement strand
CTGAACGCAAACCAATATTTTACGTAATTTTGGTTCACAAGCCCGCGTAGTTTACGACCAAACCAATTTCTTGAGCGTTTCGTGGTTTGGTTTGTTCAGGGTGTGAGAATATCGGTTCGCTCCTTATTTTTAGTTGATGCATCTTACTTTCTACCGGCTTTTACCCCTTTCGCACGCTACCTACCAGTCTCAACGGCGTGGCGTGGCCTTCCTGCGGCACCGATAAAACGAATTACGAGAGTGACAGAGGGGTTACGATACACGTATTGTTGATCGACTGCCCGTACATGTACGTCCTGGTCTGCAATCACACGGGCGATCTTTTCCTGGAGCGGGAATAAGATTTGAAACACAGTGCGTGCCACGCACGTTTGATCCAAGACTTTGCTTTCTTAGCCAGTGTGAAGTCTCCACTTCGCAATTCTTCGGTGGCAAGCAACAACAGACCTTCAGTCCACTCTCAATCCAACGCCATGGTCAAGTACGTTCTGATGGGAGCCGGCGGTAATGTCGGCGGAGCAGCGGCCGACTTCGCCGCTGAGATCGCCAAACCGGAGGACCACCTCGTGTTCGCCAGCAGCAGTCTGGGCAAGATCCCGGCCGAGAAGGTGGCCCACTGGCGTAGCAAAGGTGTCGAGGTGGTGGCCGCCAACTACGACGACCGTGAGAGCTTGAAGAAGGCGTTCGAGGGTGCTGAGGCCGTAGCGACCATCTCGACGTGGCTGATCGGAGACCGTCGCCGCAACCAGATCAAGAACGCGCTTGAGGTGGCCAAGGAAATGGGCGTGAAGCGCTTTTGCTACACGTCGGGTGCCGGTGCTGGCGTGCAGGCGGAGACGGAGGAGGACATTCCTTATCTTCTGCGCGACCACCACTACGTCGAGCAGTTGATCTACGCTTCCGGACTGCAGTACAACATTCAGCGGAACTGCCTGTACGCGGACAACATTCCGATGTACTTTGCTCCGTCGTGGAAGTTCTGCGGCGAAAAGTGGCTGACCAACAGCCACGGCCAGAAGGGCTGCTACGTGTCCCGCGATGACTGCGGACGCGTGCTCGGCGCGTTGCTCCTTGGCCGGGGCGAACCGAACACGGTGTACGAAGTCACTGGCGGCGAGGGGGTCTCGCACGAGGAGATGTTCGCATTCATGAGCAGTGAGGTAGGCTACAAGGGTGAGATGGTGGACCTGCCTGACGAGGAGTTGAAGAAATGGTGGCTGGACCGCGGTCTGCCCACGGACGTGTACGGCGATTTCTCGAAACTGCCGATGAAGCTTTGCATCGGGGACCTGCTGTGCTCCGGAGAGATGGTTGCTAACGGATGCATGACGCCGGCGTCGGACGCCGTGGAGAAACTCACCGGCCGCAAGCCCACGCACTGGAAGGACGCCATGATCAAGTACAGGGACATCTTCCCCAAGTCGGAGTAAATTGTAGATGCACCCTCCGTCGTACACACCATGCTGTAATTAATGTGAAACCCACTCGCATTGCTGCAATCGAAGCTTTCTGTTGGTATTTTACGCGGCGATGCACGCACTCATTGCAGCGCTCAAGTTGAATCAAAAGTCAACATAGATGTCAATCCTGTAGTCCCAAGTTGATTCTTGAATGCAAAGAGTGCGAAGTTATCCGTCTGAACCCAGAACACACCACGACGATCGATGGCACTGAGCGAGCGAGCGATTCCACAAGCGCATGCTCCAATGCCATCGCAATGGCAAGGAAGTTGACGTGAATTCACCTGGCCAACCTGCCGGGCATTCGATGGTCCACCCACCTTTTGGCGTCAGTAAGTGCGTTGTCGAATCTGCTCCAGATTTTTTCTCCGAGGTGAAAGGCGCATGTCGCTTCTCAAGGCATTGCAGTGATTGACCAGCGTAGCGCCTCGCCGCTGGGGGTTGCGTCTTTTGCCGTGCAGAGCTCGCGCTGGATTGCAATAAAACGGCAACTCCGATCGATCCGCCCCTTGAGGAGCAGCTCCGCACGTGCAGCGCAATCTTTCTCCGTCGTTGAGTCAAGCGCCAGCAGGACCGAGCACCCGCCGCAAGTGAGCTCTCTGCTACCACGTCAATAACGGATTGAGCAGCACGCCGGTGTCTGCGCCCCTGCAGCCAGATCTTGGCTGGTGCTGGCGGCATGCTAGAGCATTCTCCGTCGTTTTGCCGCCGCGTATCCTAGTTGGTAAATGCGATGGCGGTAGATGCTTGAGCATCCTGCGAACCGCTCGTTGCTGTGAGTGTCACCACCCGCGATCCTTATTATTATTTCGTGCCCAGCGAAGCCATTCGCTGATGGAGTCCGCAGCGAGTCATGATGAGATCTGTACACTAGGAATGGCTGACATGGCCAGCCCCTGCGTGGCGCCGCTTCGTGTGATGCTCGGCATGTTTCTCTTCGATTTTCGACTGGAGATAGGCTTCCTGACCCGATATCTCATTTTGCCACGGGCGCACATAACGGAAGGGCGTGCGCAGCTTTCTACAACACGCGCCTGCATGGAGACGCCTCGTGCGGAGTCGTGCATGCATCCAGTGGAATGCCTCGGCACGGCATCGCCCGCCCCTCGTCGCCAGTTCCCCGGGGTCGTGAAAACTCGCGAGGTGATGAACAATGGCACGACTGGGACATTCACGTACGCTGGTGTGACTTTCATGTCGAGCGTGTGCAATGTTGACCGCCGAAACGACGCATCCTCGCCAAAAGCAGAACTGTCCCGGTCCGCCCTTCAACTCGAGGCTGCTGAACAGTGGAAACCACCGCCCCACTCCAGTCGGCGCGCCAGAAACTGCTCCCATGGAGGAAAGGTCAGCGCGCCGGGACGAAATCAGCAGCTCAGTAGGTTGAGGCTTGCGCCCGCGGTCTCCAGAGTGCTTCTACCGGATCCTTGGCCGAAGAGATGGTTTCTTGTTGAGTGACAGCCGAAAACCGGGGAAAAAAATCCAACAAGTTCGCCTTTTGTAGAGTCATGCAAGGCTGTCGAACTGCTTGCTCCAACGACGGTGGATCTTTCAGAGATTAGCGTTAAATTTGGGATGCTCGTTGAAAGTACTATGTGAACACCGCGAAGCGCATGGGACGACGAGGTTGGAGCCCGCATACTCTTCTTATTCGTGTGATCCATTTGTCAGCCATATTGAAGCCATACCTGCATGGGATGAGCAGAACGCATAGGTGTGAAAGTGTGACTTGTGCGTCAGAGCTCTAGCTTATGGTCGACAATTGGGCTTTATTCTTCGTTTTTCGACTGTAGAAAGCGTTCTTAATTCCCAACATCCAAGACATCCCAAGACTGTAGCAGACTTTGCGAATCAAACGCCACCGCGAATGCAGGAAGACGCCGAAGTCAAAGGGGTGGCGAATCTTAGTGTCACCAATCCAAGCCTGGCACCTAAGCTACGCATGCTCTATGCGTCTCGAGATGTTCACGTAGCTTGCTTGTACCTGTACGATTCGACGATGCGAGTGGTACTCGACTTGACTTCAAGTTCAGTTTCGTGCCCCTTCGCGCGCAAAGTTAATCGCGACGTGTCACGAACCCGGAGCTGCGCCAGGCAGCCTGGTCCGCCCTGCAAACATCGTCCTGGACTGACCAGCGCTCGCGCCCGGGGGGCAAAACGGTCTAAAAGACCAGCAGCAGTCGGCGCGCCAGAAACTGCTCTCGCTGACAAGGGAGGAAGGGCTTATGAGCGATCGCTGCAGCCTCAGCATCACCTTCGACCGAGAGGGCTTTTAGGCCTGCATCTTTGAGCTCAAAGGAGCGTGTACATGCTTGCACCACTGCCAGCCACGGTTCGGGGAAGGAATATTGTGCTTTGAGTCCGGGTGAGGCACGGCGTTGTCGGATGTGGTGCTCCCCCACGAGGTCGGACTGTCGGTTTTCCTTTCCTACACGCCCAGGCGCGGCACGGTTGCTGCAGTTCTGACCCTCTGACGCCACCCAGGCCAGGCGATAACAAAAAGGGCGCGCGCAACGGATGACGCATGTCAAGTGGAATATTCCGTGCTCAGCAACGCCTCTTGAGCCATTACCCAGGCACCAACACGAAGGTTCCTTGACAGGAAACTCTCGGTGAACGCGGGAGTCCTGCGCCCAGAAGTCCCACATCTCAATTTCCTCACTCTCGCCCAAGAGTACAAAGCCCCTACATCACCACCATGATGTCCTTCCGCACCTTCCTCCCTCTTTCCCAGCCCAGCTTCGTCGAAATGCCGCAGCTGCTTGGTCTCAAGCCGATCCAGCAGTCCAAACCGGTCAACAAGTGCTCTCTCGACTTCATCCTCTCGAGTGACAAGGCCATCGCGAAGCCAGCGTTGCTGCCCTCATTCCCGTGGACGTCACCGCAGCGAGGATCGTCCAACAAGACGTTCGCCCCGGTCCTGGCGCCGCCCTCGGGTCCGTCCAAGATCGCAAAGCGCCGCCCTCTCCAGAATGTCAGCGTGTCCAATGGCAGCATGAAAGTATCAAGCAAGGCTGGAGTCGTGCTCGCCAACGGCACGGTCGTCAAGAAGGGCAGCAAGTACTGCATGGTCGAGGGCTGCACGAGCCGAGCAAAGCACGCGCGTCGCTGCTGGCGCCACGGCGGCTCCGTCAAGTGCAAAGTCCCCGACTGCGCCAACCGCGCCAAGACCAAAGGCGTCTGTTGGTCGCACGGCGGCGGCACCCTCTGCTCGTTCCGCGGCTGCACAACCATCTCGGTCTCCAACGGTGTTTGCTGGGCCCACGGCGGCGGCAAGCGTTGCGTTATGGAGGGCTGCGCACGTCCGGCCTACGAGCGCACCGACCACCTCTGCACGCTGCACTTCGAAGAGAAGCAGTACATCGCACAGGTACACAGCAACAACGTCCAGTGCCACCAGCACCACTGCTAATACCCAGAGACCTCCACGACCACTGCACCGGTCGATTTTGAGGCAGACCAACTTGCTGCCGCCAATTCAGAACTTCCTGCATACATTTTCAGCACTGCCATAACACACAACTCCATTGTGAGTACCCCAGAAATCCTACACCTCAACGAAATAAATAATACAGAGGAATGAATCAAATGAATGAAAGTCTACACAACAAGCTTGGTGAGAATGATTTTGGTTCTTGAACACACATTTGAAGGGACAGCAACGCTTCATCCCCCTGCGCGAGCTGAGTTAGCAGTCAACCGCATTCCTCACTTTCAACACGTATAATCTTACCGGCGCTCCTGCTCCTTGCTCCCTTGAGGTCACATGTGTACTATTTTGCATTGCTGCTTCTCTAATGTAAACCGCTGTGTGCTCGTCTCAGCTGCATAATTTCGTCTGCAATCCAAGTCCTGAATGGTGCTGGAGGATACGGTCCATGCAAATAACGGACTGGATTTTACGACGCTTCTCCCCGTAACACTGCTTGTTGCTCTTCAAAAGCACCATAGGAGTCACGGAACAACGGGTGGAAGAAAGCCATCCATTCGTCGTACGGAATGCGCTTGTCCTTTGTGTTCGGGACTGGGTTATCTCCGATGTCCTCACCACCGCGGAATTGGTGCCAGTCGCAGCCCACGAATTGGCACATGTTCCGGTAACCCCAGCGGAATCGTTCCTTGGGGAAAATTTCCACCACCGTAGTCATCGGACGCGCCCAAATGACGTTCACGAGACCAGCGCCGTGCATACTGATGATCACGTCGCTCTCAATGGTGGTCTCCATCTGCTCATACAGCGTCAGGTTCACGTAGTCGATCGAGCGGAACTCGACGTTCAGGCCCTTGTACTCGACCCGCATGTTAGCCATCACTTCGTCCTCGTTCACCCACACACGTTGCAGTGTGCGTCCGCCGTACGGCCGGCGGGTGATCACCGTCACGATCATCGGGCGGATCGTCGTGACACCGAGCTCGCGCTCCACCTCCGGGGTCACGTTCAACGTTAAGAGCGATTGCGCGCGGAAGGTCTTGATCAGCTCCGACTCAAAGCACGGCTCCTCGTCGTCCAGGTGCTGCATCATGGGCCCGGACAGTTCGTACGGGGCGATCATCACCTCGCCACGGAAGTGCACGCGCTTGCCCATGAGCGTGGCGCCGTCAATAATTTCGTGGTTTGGCGCCAGCAAACCGTGGTGCAAAGCGTCAATCGGCGACGGGTAGCCGCCGTCCAAGTGGACCACGCGCGTCTTGGTAACGTCCCAGCCCAGCGCCTTGAGCATGATCCACGAGTTCAGCGCGTACGAGATCTGGAAGAACGGGTTGTGGTCGTCTCGGCGCGCAATGAGCACCACGGGGTCTTCAAACACCACCGTCTCGTTCTTGTCCGGTGCTTTCAGCGGGTTCTTGACGAAATCCCAGGCCGAGCGCTTCTTGGTCTCGAGCGTCCTGGGCGAGCAGATGGTCGTCATCGGGATGCCGTCCTGGGGCAGCGACATCAAGGACGGTTGCCACATCTGCTCCGCCTTGCGCTCCTTGTCCCCGGGCAACTTCCTGAAATGATTCGCCAGCTCGTCACACGCGCAGTTGATGAGCCTCGAGTTGAAGTTGAACCTCGGGTCGTGCTTACCGCCATCCTGGGCCATGCTCTTGATGGGCGCGTGGACCGAAACGCCCACGAAGTCCATCATGAGGTTCTGGAACGTGGCGCTGCGGATGCCCCCGCCCACCCGGAACATGGACACTTTGGTGGCCCTGCTGGGGCTCACGGGGGCTTGCTTGGCGCTGTCCCAGCCTCCATCCGCGCAGAAGCTCCGAGCCGCCTGCTGCACCGCGGAGATGATGCCCACGTCTCGCTGGGCGTAGCACTTGTTCTTGGCCTCGGCGCTGCTGTAGTCGTGCGGGGCCTTGGTGCGCTGCGTCACGAGGCTCTTGAGGTGCTCCTGCTTCTCCCGTTGCTCGTCGATCTGGTGCGTCCCGAAAGGAGTTGCCGCAGGAGTGATGGTCTCTGTGATCTTGACGTCGGTTGACGTGTCGTTGACGCTGGCAGCTGCCTGCTGCTGTTGCTGCTGGTAGTCGCTGTGACGCACCGGGCCTCGCACGCTGAGCCCTGATTGGCTCTTGTCGGTGGTGCGGAAGCTGCTCGTGGCGGCGGACAAATCCACGACGCGCGCCACCATCGAGAGCGCCCCGAGCAGCAGCAGCACGAGCGCCAGCGTCTGCAGCAGGCGCCGGCGCGTGCCGCAGAAGGCGGTGGGGGACACGGACACGGCCGTGGAGGGCGCCGCGTCGTCCTTGGGCATGGCGGGGGGCGGGGAGAGCGACGGAATTCTGACTGAGACTATTATACCGATGCGGAATTGGCAAAGAGGAGACCCTGGCGCCAGCTGGCGACGATTGGTATGGAGTTTCGGCCAATCAGTGTCCGCAAAACGATTAACCGCGACCAGACGACCGCATCCTTGGGGGATTGTGAGCCACAACTGCTCGGTTGTTGGTTTTACTGGTGGAACAGCGTGTTGTTGCTGCGAGAGTTTGTTGAGACGTTGCAATATTAAGGCAGATTGCACTGCGTTTTACTATAAATCGCGCCAATAAAACCTGCGTAGTATCCTAAGAAGGTGTTCAAAGTCCCCCTATCATAGGTCCAATAAGGGTCTAGAGCCTCTATTCGGAGTGGCTTTTGGCTAATTAGGTGTAAACGTTTCCTACGTCCACAGAAACTGCGGAGGGTGTTTGCTGGTTGCTGCTGCTGGTTGCTACCGTACAGGACCAACTACGACATCTCAACGTGGGAAGTATCATTGACATTGCTACCATCCCGGCGTCGATGTATCTTACACGGGTGTCACCGAACTGCCGTGAGAATGCCTATATCTCGCTGCATGCAGCACTTGTTCTTGGTATCCTAGTTGCCGTGCAGTGCCCGTGTCGGTTGTGTCGCCCGAGCCTGCGGTTCCTGCTGTCGCTGCAGCCAAAGCATTTGCTGAATGTCGCCCTGGCGTACGGGGACGGTCAGTGAGTTCTGCTTGCCACTCCGTGCCTGCGGATAGATCCACGGCGCAAGCCACCATCGAGAGGGCACCGAGCACCAGCAGCACGAGCGTCACCGACTCGGCTGTACGCCGTCGACGTCCGGAAAGAAGCCGCATCACGTTTGGGCATGGCAGTAGTTCTGGACGAGGCGAAACCATGACTGCGGATCTTACGAGTTGCCGGCCGAGATGGCCGATGTCCTCCGGTGTCCTCCAAGCGCGTAATCCAAACAAAAATGATGGTCATCCGCACCAACATTCTCGACCCGAAAATCCTGGAATCCTGGACGAATTCCGAGCCAAAAGTCCAGGATTCCGTGCAACCCGGAATTCCGGAATCCAGGAGCGTCCAGGATTCCGTGCAACCCGGAACTCCGGAATCCGGGACGGATCCCGAGCCAAAGGTCCAGGATTCCGGGATTCGATTCCGGGAACCGCGGGGTTATCCAGCAATATGTATTATCCAGCCATATGCCACACCACAGTCCGCAATATGCCAAAGGCGAGTCCACATCCCGAACGGCCGTCGTCGTCTCACTTCTCATTTGCCGCCATGGTGCGCACTTCAACCGCCTTCGCGCTCCTCCTGCTCCTGCTCTCGCCTGCAGTTGCATGGGCAGCCATCACCTCCACGGACATCGCGGCCTCCACCGACCCGTTGTCGACCGAGCTGCTCGAGAAGACGTGGACGCTCTCCGCCGCTAGCCTCGAGAAGCTCGAGCTTCAAGTGGCCGGCAACGTGTTCGTGGACTACGACGGCTCGCTGCAGGCCGACGACCAGGTGGCCGCCAAGGTCGTGATGCGTGCGAGCTCGCCCAAGCTGCTGGACGCAGTGGACGTCGCCGACATTGGCGAACACACCGGCGTCCGTCTCCACTTCAAGAACCGGCAGGTGCACGTCGAGAGCCTCGTGACGACCCAAATCCTGCTGAGCAAACGCAACGCCCTGCGCGCTATCAGCGCCTCCAACACCCAGGACGTGGTGCTCGGAGATGACGTCGTCGTGCGTGACGACAAGGCGGCGCAGCTGCACTTCTCCGCACACGGCAACGGCCACCTCTTCGTCAGCAGCTCATTTGACGTACGGTCTGTTGGTATCGTTGTCTCGGGAGCTGGCGGCGTGCAGCTCCGGTCCTCGTCGCTCAAGGTCGCGGAGGAGGTGGTGGTTTCGCTGGTTGGGTCGGGCCGCGTTGCGGTTCTTGCGGAGGGCAGTTTCGTGGCCAACAAGGTGGAGGCCGCCCTTGCGGGGACTGGTCAAGTCTTCGTGCAGGCTTCGGGACTGGAGCTGGAGAACCTCGCAACGGAAATCGTCGGAAACGGAGACGTCACGTACGCAGCGTCGGGGACGTGTGGCAATGAGAAGATTCGTCTTGCCGGTGAGGGCGCCGTGAACGCGGCATCCATTGTGTGCAAAAACGCGGACGTCAGCATCCTCGGCATTGGTGAAGTGGTGGTCCAAGCCACTGAACGACTCTCGGCCATGCTGCTACTCACCGGCTCGGTCCAGTATGTCAACGCTCGCCCCAAGTCCATCCAGTCGTCCGGCTTCGTGCTGGAAAGTAGCATCAAGCCAGCCGAGGCCATCCCCTCGACGCAGTACGCTCCTCTCCGCCCTCCCAGCCGAGCCGCCACGGGCGTCTTCCTGACCGTCGAGGCCGCCAACAACAACGACAGCCCCTACATCCACGTGCGCTCGGTCGTCGAACCCACCCTGCGACTGCAGAATCTGAGCGCGTCGTTGCCCGAGAGCATGAGCGCTCTCGTGCTCTTCGAGGTGGCGCTGGTGGCCATGGCGTTCACCGCCTTCTCGGCGTTCAAGTTCCAGCAGCGCCGGATCCGCCACAAATACGAGACGCTGCCGTGACCAAGCACAGAAGCCTCGCAGTCGACTTGTAGTAGTATTTCGATAGTAGTTTGTATTCTCTCAATTGATATTTGAAGTCCGTCCACTTCAACCTGAAGTTACCTTTCAAGCCAGTTCGGGTTTCCAGCCACCGAGTTCAAATCTCCGCGCTCCTGCCGCTATGATTCGCTATACTATATCAAGTGAGACTTTGGCCCTCCCCTTTGGGTCATCTGCATGGATCGCCACCATGGAGATTCTGTCGTCTACGAGCGCGCCGGGCGTGGAGGTCAACGTCACCACTGCGTCCAAGTCGAGGCTCCCGCGTTGGCTCGTGGTGCAATGTGAGCCCGGCAGCAGTCCGTCCTGCGACGCCAAACGGGTGGACGCGGTGAGTGTTCGTGGACGCCACGACGTCTTCATCCGCTACGCAGAACCAGACAACGCGAGCAAGGAAGACAGTGGCGTGGCAAGAGTGAGGGTCATCAAGGGGGACGTCCACGACCAGAAGGACATTCTGGTGCGCGTCAGTATGACGAACGAGCTCCTCACGTTGGACGTCACAGCGTCCAGGAAGACAGTCGAGGTCGTGTTGCCACAGAAGGACCAACTGCAGCGGGTGGTCAACAGAGGGTCGGGAGACGTTGTCGTGGAGGACAATGTGTTGGCCACCATGGGCCCGAGTTTGTCCATCGCTGCGCTCGGCAGTGGGGACACGTTTGCGACGTCCTCGGGGACTGTGAAAGTGGACACTCTGACGCTGAGTTCCACTGGAAGCGGACTACTGCAGACGTCGTTCGCGGAGATCCGAATGTTCAAGTTGGTCGCCGAGTATTACGCGTCGGGGGACACCGCACTGTTGGTTGATTGGGGGGGCGATGCGGACAGTCTGTCGCTGATAGCGGAGGGCTCAGGCGACGCGTGTCTGAGCTGGGGCTCGTCGATGGCTGTGAACCAGTTCGAGGTGGAGCAAGTGGGCTCGGGCGACGTGTCTGTCGGACCACGAGGCTCGTGTCAATCCGCGAAGCTGTCGATGCGGGGTTCGGGGGAGCTTGATGTTGGTGGCGTGCAGTGCGACAGCGTGGATGTGGACTTGATGAGCAGCGGCAAAGTGACCGTGCATGCGACTGATTCCTTAGCTGTTGAAGCGTACGGTAGCGGGCGCGTCAAGTTCACCGGCGCAGCTCCACATGCGATTGCAAGTACCGGCGCGAGCCACGTCAACCCGACGCCTGTCAAGGACTCGTATCAGCCTACGAAGTGCAAGCGACACAAAGTACCTGCTATCAAGTCCAAGTACGCTGCGTTCTCGACTGGCGTCCTCGCTTCAGCAGAGCTGGATTCGGCTGAGAGCAGTTCCCCCATTGCTGTCCATTCCGGAATGGTGTGGCACGGAATGAACCGGGACCAGGACAACCTCGTTCCTCTGGCCGCGGTTGTGTTTCTCGTGGCGATGGTACTGCGTTGGTTCAACAGCTCGCGCCGTCGAGCGCGAGAGGAACAGCGTGAGCCGCTGCTTGGAGCCCAGCGACGCGTGTATGTTTGAACAAGTGGCGTCGCCATCGACTCGAGGACTTAAGTATGTGAAGAAGTATCAATGAATTGAATAAAGGCGGACTATACCCGCCATGAACCTTCGTGAAGTGTTGGCCAGGAAGGCGGTAATTGCCCCCCGTGAATGCAGCATTCACGGTGGTGGGATGATGTCAAATCATCTCCGAAACACACGTTCATATGACCGAGCGGAGACCATCCGTGCCACGCCGGACTCGTTCGAGAACTCGCAGCGGAATGAACGACACGATTTCCAGCGACGCAGCTCCGTATTGGACCGTGCACTGCACTCCTGACGGCGCTCTTTGCAGCGACCACGAACCGTTCGTTGTCATTGCCACGGGCAGCAGCGACGTCGTGCTCCGATACGAAGACGTGGCTGATGTAGGGGCTGGCGACGTGGCTCGAGTCAGCACGACGGACAGCTCTTCGAGTGTGGTGGCGCAGCTGGTGGTGATTGACGGTCTCCCGGTGCTGGAGCTGTCAGCGAAGGAAGGCGACCTCGACGTGGTGTTGCTACGCAGGGAGCGCGTGCAGCGTATTGTGAACCAGGGCTCCGGGGACGTGACGATCCATGACAGGGTGCTGGCAACGAGTGGGCCAGGCCTGACACTCAATGCTATCGGTAGTGGGGACATCTACGCGACGTCTCTGAAGCTGATCACAGTGGACGAGCTAACGCTGGGCGCCCAAGGGAGCGGGCGTGTCCAAGTTTCCATGTCGGAGTTCGACGTTAAAGCGGCATCAGTGGAGGTGTCCACATCGGCCGACGCCACGATCGTCGTTGGCTCGAAGGGTGCTGCGGACTCCCTCGCGTTGACCGTGCAAGGCTCTGGGTCTTTGTGCGTCACGGCAGGCGCCTCCATCGAGGCGAGCCATGTGAAAATCAAGAAAATAGGCGCGGGAGACGTCTCGCTCGGACCACGAGGGTCGTGTCAAGACGCAGAGCTCACTACAACTGGGTCGGGTACTCTTGATGCCGGTGGGATTCAGTGTCACACTGTCAACGTCGATCTGCTAGGCAGCGGGGACGTCTTCGTGCAGGCCACTGGTTCGTTGTCAGGCGACGTCTACGGCAGCGGCCACTTGAAATACTACGGCGATGCACCGCACTCGATCGACAACATCAACGCCGTAGGTCTCGTGACCGCAATGCCAGCATCAAGCTCGTACCGGCCATCAGGATGCAAGGCGAAGCCGTTCCCGTCTCTCAAGCCCACAGTCTCAGCTGCAGCACCAACCAGACCGGGAGTTGTGGGCAAAAGCGTCGGCGACGAGTTCGTGACGATTGACCAGAGCAGCATCCAGTACCTAGCAGTGGTTGTCTTCGCGGTGGCGCTGGTCCTGCGCTGGTTCAACGAGTCTCGTCGCCGAGCTAGGGACGAACAGCGCCAGTCGCTTGTAGGCGCAGAACGACGAGTGTACGTGTAACGAATACAACAGGAGCACGCATAGAACTTGCCACCATGGCGCTTATCGTTCTTGTAGCCAACGTTGACAAGAGCATGGCGGTGCGCTGATCTTTGGGATCGGCACGGAGAATGATTGTGGACCAGGTCGAGAATGCATGACGCACTTCAACTTGCTTGCCTCGGCACGCCACTCACAACGCAATTTGCCGTCTCCGGTTCACTGCCACGCCACCCTCAAGCACCAGAATCACTATCGTCGGCCTCGTGATGAAGCACGTCTCGCTGTTTACTGTGCTTGCCTTCGCGCTGTCCCAGACGGTCGCGGGCGCAGCTCTGTCCGTCACCTCCACGGACCCAACACGCGCCAACGACCTGAACGGGGCATTCCTGGAGAAGGTCTGGACCGTGAGCGGCGAAGCTGGCGACGTGCTCGCCGACCTGAAGGTGCTAGTCGCAGGCAACGTGTTCGTGGACTACGACGCGTCGCTACGGGGCACCGACGGCGGTGTCGCGGCCAAGGTCATCATGCGCAGCGGCTCGCCCGACATGGTCAACCTCGTGGACGTCACCGCCCTTGGAGATGCGAACAAAGGCATTCGCGCTCACTACAAGAACGCCAATGCTCGAGTGGTGGGCGACGTGGTGACACAAGTGATTGTGAGCGACCCGAACGCGCTCACCAGCGTGAGTGCCACGCACTCGGACAACGTCGTGCTGGGCGAAGGCGTTGTGGTGACGGACGATCCGTCTGCGAGCCTGGAGCTCGACACGAGCAGCGACGCCGAAATTTTCGTAGGGTCGTTGACACAGGACCATTTCTCGCTGAAGGCGATTGACATCGCGAGCACTGGCGACGGCCACGTGCAATTCCTCGCCGCGTCGATCCAAGTTGAATCCTTCACTGTCTCGCTGTCGGGCGGCTGCAAGGCGGTCGTTGTGGCAGCGGACCGTATCACGGTTGACGCGATGGCCTCGACCATCTCGGGTGACGGCAAGATCTTCGTGGAGACGGCCAACCTTCAGTCACAAAAGCTCTCGGCCACGCTCTCGGGGGACGGCAAGCTGTCGTACTCTACCGCTGGATCGTGCGTGGACCAGACCATTCACCTGAGCGGTGACGCCGCTGTCTACGCTGGGTCCATTGTTTGCAAGAACTCAATGGTGGCGACCTCTGGAGACGGTAAAGCCATCGTCCAAACCACAGACACCCTCACGTCGGTGGGTGGCGGCTCCGTCAAGTACGTGAATGCCCCACCGCACCGCGTCGTGTCCAGCTCGACCTTCAGGAAGCACAGCAAGGTCAAGCCGGCCAAGTACAACAAGTTCAAGACCCACCGCCCATCGATCCCGCCGACTCGAACGCCGACGGAGCTCACCATCGTCCTCAAGGCGTCCTGGTTCGGAGACTCCCCACACGTCAGCGTGTACTCGGGCATCGGAAGCCCAATTGTCATTGACGGCACGGGGCTCGCAGTGGTCGATCTCCCGGCGTATCACCACGGGGTTGTCGCCTTCGACGTCTTTGTTGCTGCTGCGTGTATCGCCGCCATTGCTGCTGTGGCTTTCCAGCTGCTCAAGCGTCAGACTCGCGAACAGTACGCGCCACTCGTGTAACGAGGGCGCTGCTTGCAGAGGTTGACTCGCGTTATCTTTGACAGTGTCAGCCCATGCTCTCCGAAATGCGTGCACGAAGACTGAAGCATCAATAACACGTACCCGGCTTGTACTTCAATGTCGATCACCATCTATAGATACCGTCACGAGTCCTGGATCTAGGCAAATATCGATCGGTAGGTTAGGCCACTTCAATTGAGGGGCAAGCGATAGAGCGTGGGCGACAAAAGCTCTTTGTACTTGGACTGAGTAGCTTAAACCGTTTGTTAACGGTCTCCAGGTGCTGGAGCTGTCGACAGAGGGCTGTAAGCTTGACAGCTATATATCGCATGACCTTCGCCCCACGATTCTTCACACTGCAGGGGTCGTATTCCCCTTTTCAGAGTCCTAGTTGTAGGCAAGGTCTTCGATCTGCACTAAGATGCAGTAGTGCATTGCCATGGCCTGCGGCGGACAATGTTGCTGTTGCACACGCCATTCATGGGAATCCCTCGACTGCGCGACGGGACTGGCGCCGAAGTATCCGCGCTCGAGCGGCGGGAATGATCCACGACGCGCGGGCCGTGTCACCGCGCCTGCGCGGTCCTTGGTACCAATGCTGGTACTGTAAACGTTGTAAGGATCGACCGCAACGCCCACAACTGTCAAGTGCCACTCCGAGCCACCGATCCGATGGAATAGTGCAGAACTGCTCGCGATAAATGCTTGGCAAGCCATCGAAATAGCGCTTTTTGCGTCGTTAACAGACACTGATCGCGCCTTAGTTCAGTTTAAAGCTTTGGACGCAAAAGCATGGTGGCAAGATGATAAGGAACTCGCTGCTCTTACGACCACCAATACGGACAAGCGCGTTGACTCATCGTATTAGGCAGAGCGCAGCTTTGTGCACGTGCAATACCCCGGCCAGTCTGCGCTCACGTTACGCACGACTCGAGCCGACAAGAGCCACACCAGAGCTGGAGCGAGCCGCGTTAGTACAGTTCCGCGGCGCCAGGAGCATGAGCGATGATCGAGGCAGTTCAACAGCCCCAACAACGAGGCATTGCTCAGGGGCGTTCTTAACAGCGGTAGATTGGTATCATCGTACAACCTGGGCCAAATGTGTTATAGACATGTGGGTTGTACCGTACAACCGCTTCACACTTTGGTTGAGAATGAAATTGTCCTCCCTCCCTCACTTTTCTCCGTCACATTTCCCTGCCTCAAGAGATCCACCGAAGTCTCGCGACCACTTGCACGATTCCCGGTCCTCCACCGATCCTCAGCCAGAGCCCCGCGACGAGCAGCGCCGGGCAGGAGAAGAAGCTGCACGTGCGCTCCTTGGAGCGCACCCCCGCCCAGGACAAAGACAACCAGAAAATCGACATGCGTTCAAGCATGGATCTGGACAGGGACGTTGACTCGGACGAGGGCTCGTTGTTCGACAGCGGTAGCGACCTCGACGAGGACCTCTTTGGCTGCAGTGACAGCGACTCGGACGACGACTTCATGCTGGAGGGTGCTTTCATGTGCTTTGCGGCAGCATCTACAGTGCTTAATGTCCGAGAGACGTTTTACGCGTAATATGGCGCGAGCGCGTACAGACACTGCGGCGCGAGAATATGTTTGGACGGACCTATCGCATGGATGAAGAACATTTCTGCCACCTGCAATCTCTTCTAAGCCCACGTCTTGTTGTCGACGGTGCGATGTCTACGAGAAGAACTGGAGTGGCTCCTATTTCCGAAGAAGTTGTGCTACATTGCACACTGCGCTATCTGGCTGGTGGTTCGTATGTGGACATTCGTGAAGTAGCTCAAATTAGTGTGCCTTCGTTTTATCGCTGTTTGAACAAGGGCATTTCTGCGATTCTCAGCTGCTCGGAGTTGGAAATCGTTCTTCCAACAACAGCAAGGGAGATCGACCAGGCTGCTGTTGAATTCAGGAATTCGAGCACAGAAGGTGTGCTGGATGGATGTGTTGGGTGCGTGGATGGGATGCTTGTCAAGATAATTACGCCGTCTCGAAAGGACGCAAGCGGCAACGTTCGGGCTCACTTCTCCGGCCATTATTACCACATGGGGTTTAATATCCAAGCCGTCTGTGACCATTTATTCCGCTTTATCTTCTTTGCTGTCGCTGCTCCTGGTGGTTCAAGTGACCTGTGGGCGTTTGCGAGGACGAAACTGGCCAGCTACCTGGTGACAACCGGTATTTCATTGGAGACGGAGCGTATACGCCTTCAGAGCACATGCTGACCCCTTTTGGGGGGACTGGCAGGCTCAACCGAGCACACGACACCTTTGACTTCTATCTCAGTCAGTTGAGGATCAAGATCGAGCAAACCTTTGGGAGATACAGCAATAAGTGGAGATGCTTGAAATATCCTCTTCAATTGAAGCCCAGAAACGCTAGTCGGGCCTTGATGGCCATGGCACGACTGCACAACTTTTGTGTTGACCTGCCAGAATCGTTTGCGGTGGCAGAGGCGAGGGAGAACTCTGCGACTCCTGGCCATAAACGGATGGGATACTTGCCGAGTGATCCATTGGAGCCCGAGGCTTTCAGCATTGATGGAGTGTCGGATTTGCGTGACAGACTGGTGCGGTTCATTCAAAACGTACCACTTAGCAGGCCCCACCGCAATCTCGTTCGTAGGGCTAACCTTAGCCAGTAATTTTTACCGGTATTAGCTGGAAGGCGGACGATTTGTGACCGAGGGAATGGAGACCGAGGGAGTTGCCGTGCTGGTGTAGGCCGAAGAAAGAATGAAAGTGTAGCTCCCCCACGAAGTGCTCCCTGTTTGATGATGTGCCGTAAAGGATTTTGTTGTCAATCTCACCGTCGCTCACGTCAAGCCCTGAATGCGAGCTGGTCTTATCACAGTTCTCGCCCGTGAGAACGCCACCCAAGTAGTACTGGAAGGTGTTGGAGCCGCTGTACGGGAAGATCGACACGGGCTGGTTTGGTATGGCATGGGGACAACATGCACAACTATAGAGTTTTTTTATGTGTTTGCACGAGTCTATAGTGAAGTAGACTCAATCCTGAGCGAATTTCTTGTTAGAGCGCGTCCGCCAGCCGCTGTTTCTTTGCTTTCAAAGTCGTGATTTCATCTTCAATATCATCTTGGATCCTTCGGTTGGACTCGCGTTCTTGCTGGGCATAAAGACGTCGGAGTCGATCGCTGACAAACACGTAATCTTGCAGTGCAGCACTTTTCTCTTCTCTCTGCAACCTCTGTTGCATTAATTGTGTCCGGTGAGATTCCTTTTCCTCCAGAAGCCGTATTTTCCGTTCCTCGGTGTCTTGCTTGCGCGTTGCCAGGGGCTTCTCGCCACGCCTGATTCCCGAACTCTCGAATAGCGTCAGCTACATCGCCCTTCTTCTTGCGGTGCGTATCAGAGCATGTTTCAAGCTGCGGGCTATTGGTACTCTCGTAGAAAACGTCTTCCGGAAGGTCTCAATTCACAGGACCTGCTTTGTCTGCAGGTGCAAGTGAATATAGAGAGCGTCCAAACGCCCCTCACAATACTTGTAAAAATCTTCCCCGTTTGTTCCAGACGTAGTGAAGCGCATATGGGCGCTCCATGTGAAGTTCCCCACATTTGACGTAACTGCTTCTTCGAGTGTCGAACGACGAGGGATGGATTAATGCTGGCGGGGTCCAGTGCGGGGTGAGCAGCAACGAGATTGTCATGCTCCTCAACAGAAGAGCTATCCAAAAACGAAGCAAGCACATCCTCCCAAAACGTATCCTCCGCTGAAACTGCAGCGTCGAGGTCAGCGCGTGTGCGTTGGTCGCAAAGCGCGACAAAACGCGCTGCAAAGCGGCTCGAAAACAGAATATTGACGAGTCGGAACGGACACTGAATCTGCTTCGCCTCAGGCTCGTTGCGGTCGTTCATCTTTGCTCTGAAGATGCGGCCGTAGATCTTGTTGTTCTTCATCCGCTGAGCGATACGTGATAGCAGCACGTCCTTCTTTTTGTTCTTGTAACCCCTGATACTATTGGCAATACAGAAATCGCGTAGCTCAAGAACCTTAGTTTCCGAAGGATTTTTTTCCCTGATAGAGGTGATGACGGGCGCGTTTATCTCTTTTCCATCGCGCTCCACCTTCTTCGTCTCCCACTCAAAATCATCGAAACACAATGTGTTTTTCTCTTGAGCAACCTGGATCCCCACATGGCCAGCATCTTCTTCTTGACCCACACGAGCAGCAGTTTGATCACGCGCTCGTTCACACTGCATTTCACTTGAAACACCGTCCAAGTAGTACTCATCCATGCTCGAACCACACAGCGGTCGGCCGGTAGAATACGCTGTTTGAGTTGCGCAAGCAGATAGCGTGGCCGTGTCTTGAGCCAGCATGAGGGAACACGACGCTTGGTTGGCGCCTCCAGCAGCTTCACCGTCTTGCGAATCGCCCAGATCTGCTATGCTCTGCCCTGAAAGCTGGGTCAAGGGAGGGAAGACCGTCGACACTCCGCTTAAGGAGATGAAGGGCGGCACTGACGTCTCCTCTGAGGCGGGAGGCACGCTCAACGAGATGAAGGGCGACGCTGGAGTACTGACGTTGCCGCTGGGTCGAGGTCCCGCCACCACTACAGCAGGGGTGATTGAATCTACCTCTGTTAAGAACGCCCCATGCAACAGCCGAAGCGGAGTAAGCCGCACCGCTGTCTTACGTCGGTATGCGTGGTACATTGAGCAAGAACCCGACAGCTCGGAGATGTATGCGATGCCGGTTCCGCTTGCGGGACGGCCATCGACAGGGATCGTGCTGCGCACAAAAGTTGCAAGCCACTGCTTGCTTGAGTCTGACTCACGCAACGGGGACGTTCCACTGTTCGTCGCGATCCGGAGCTTGCGAGCGACGATGGTTTCTGCTGATCAGGCTGTTTGCCTGGTTGCTGGCTGGTCGTGCACGAGTGTCCTGAGATTTGAGAGCCAACTTCACAAAAGGTGACAGCGAACGAGGAGGACCATCAGGCCAACTACGAGTTACTAGCGGATACGCGGGTGCGGCTGGCAGACCAAGTGCCACGTCGAGCTGTGGTCCACCAAAAAGCCTGCTGCACGGCATACCGAGACCGGGAATGCTCGCAGATTTTGGCGCGTGCACGTCGCGCTGTATGCGATCCGAACTTGCAAAGCGCATGGTTGCTGCGCCAGATCCAGCAGCTGAGAGCTGTCGCAAAGCTCCCGTAGTCGGGCGGTCGATTGACCGTCTCAACCAAAACCGCGAGCGAGTTGGACTGCGCCTTGCACGGTCTCTACCGCCTCTTGTGGTGGCGCTGGGCGAGAGTCTCCTCTGTTTCGCTTTTGCGTCTTGGTGGAGATATCAATCAGCACTCGCAAGGCTTTGGTGGAGCACACGCAGCATTTTGTTTTCACCGAAACCAGACGCCAAACGAAACCAGACAGAGGATTCTACTGCACCATGTGCGGCGCCGCCAGCCACGAGGACGCTGGCCAGAACTCGGTCGCGAGCTCCCCGTGCTCCATCAAGGGCTCGCTCTCCTTTATCCTGGGCGACCGTGGCAAACGCTCTGCTGAACTAGATGCGCGCGAGGAACCAACCGCGGCCAAACGCATACGCCCGTCGGCTAACAGTATCAGTAGTTTATTGGCGCCGATCGCCTCGGCTGTCGACGAGAACGACGCACGCAACGCCACCAGACCAGCAGCGCCGCTAGAGCGAAAGGTGCCTACGCCTGAAGCCTGTTAAACGCGACCAGTGCTGACGCTGTATCGTGTACTATGTGCAGGGCAGCAAGTACTGCATCGTTGAAGGCTGCGTCAGTCGAGCCAAGCACGCCCGGCGCTGCTGGAAACACGGTACGGCGGCGAGTCTATCCATGAAGAAGACAAAGTGATCAACCGGCATCGTTACTGTATTACAGGCGGATCGGTGAAATGCAAGGTGGCCGGCTGTCGGAATCGCGCCAAGACGAAAGGAGTTTGCTGGTCACATGGCGGCGGCACCATCTGCAGCGCAGATGAGTGCACGACCATCGCGGTGTCGAATAGCGTTTGCTGGGCGCACGGCGGAGGTTCGTCTTGTGTAGATTGGGTGGCGGGCCTTGGCGTTAGTTGAACTCACGGCACTCGTCTCCTTTTCCCCGTACAGGGAAGCGCTGCGTCACGCCAGGGTGCTCGCGACCTGCGTACGAGCGGACGAGGAACATGTGCTCGATGCACTACAACGCGGGGTTATCGGCCAGTCTCTCAGTATCTACGAAACAGCTATAGCGCACGGGGGTCGCCACACCGGTAGCTATGAGACCCTCAAGCCAGCATGCTCAATACTTATCATGTTTTCTTCCCGAAGAATTGCTTCCCGCCAGCTTCTCAGTCACGAGACGTTCCAGAAATGACCAGTATGAGTTCGTGTTGGAGTTGAAAGCCGTATGCAGATGGGGAGAAGCAGAACTTCCGCACCTTCAACATTGCGCGCCGAGCCAAGGTGTCAAGCAAGAGCTGTATTAGCCGTCGAAGCCTGGCTCACAAAGGAGAAGCTGAAACGGTTAGCCCCCGTTCACCACAAATCCGGTGGTGATGAAGCGCGGTTGCAGCTTCAATTGGTCCTCGCTTACGACTTCCTCTTGCGTTGAATCAAGAGGCCCATCAGAACTTCACGACACCCGCATGAAAAATGGCCGTGAACGGGGTGCACGTTGTGAACGATCGCCAGACTAAGCTCCGTCTACTTGGACAGGTACGGCTTGAGCTTGATCATCTGGTCAATGCTGGCCTCGTCCGCGTTCTCGAGGTGTCCGTGCTGCACCAGCTCGTCCAGCGCCACCACCACCTTGGCGTAGTTCGCCAGTAAGCTCGCTTCCGTGAGTTTCTTGTCCAATTGGGTCGCCAGCACCGCCTGCAGCACCGTCATGATCTCGTCCACTACCAAGAGCCAAAGAACTGTAAGCAAAGCTCCCATTTAACTCCAAAACTCCAACAATTCCCATCAAGACGTACGGATGAGTTCGTCGTACTCCTCGTTGCCCGAGAGCATGAGCCGGAGCTCCCCGACCTGGCGCGCGACCACGAACTGCGACTCGCACACGACCAATTGACTCTGCGCGTCTTTTCGGCCGAGTCGGTCGCCCCAGAGGCCCGGGACTTGCTTGCAGAGCTGAGCGAGCTGGGCCTCGTACGTCCTGCGAGCCTCCAGCGTCAGCTCCGGCTGGAAATACCGAGACAGCAGCACGTAGTTGGCCTCGTTGCAGCAGATCAAGCTGTGCAGCATGTTAAGGTGTCACTTGCTCCGGTGCTTGTTGGTGCTTTGAAACGCGAAACGCCGCAACCGTTCGCGTCCATTTTGCGATCTTCCGGCAACACCAGTGACCGACGTCATGGAAGGTGAGGGAGGAGACCACTATGCATCGAGTTCTGAGGTATTGAGGACTTTATCTTAACTCCACGGGTGCTGTCAGACCCGATCAAGCGCTTGGCACCCAGCGTCACGATCAGCGACTGCGCGTCGGAGGTCTTTTGCACGAGGTTTTCGCCCGATGGGAGGCTGTTGGCGGCCGGCTGTGGGGATGGAGCCATTCGCGTGTTCAATGTGCACGATGGCGAGCTGTCGTACACGCTGATGCAGCCGCAAAGCAGCTACGGCTTCGGTTTGCCGTGCACCGCCATCCGGTTCCGGCCTCTCACGAGTGCCACCAAGACCAAGAACGTGCTGCTCACTGCAAGTACGTGGTGTCGTCCTCCTGGAATCGTGGACGTGTCGTGCTGATGGTTTGTTGCGGTGTGTGACTGTAGATTCGAACGGGTCGGTGGAACATTGGCACATCACGTCGGGCAAGTGCCTGAACGCCATCAGCAACAGCCAGAACCAGTTGTACGCGCTCGACTATCGCGCGGATGGAGCCATGTTCGCGACGGGGGGGAAGGATCATGCCATTCGAGTGTACGATGAAGCCACGAAGGCCGAGGTGGCCTGCATGGACAGCGGCCACGGTACTCTCACTGCGGGGCACTCGAACCGCGTCTTCTCCATCAAGTTTGCCCCTGAGGACGACAACACCATCGTGTCAGGCGGATGGGACAACACGCTCCAGATCTGGGACTTACGCGTCGGCCACTCTGTGCGTGGCATCTACGGCCCGCACGTGGCTGGGGACGCAGTCGACATGAACCTGCGCGGGGAAATCCTCACCGGCTCGTGGCGTCCGGAAAACCCGCTCGAGATCTGGGACTTTGGGACGGGGAAGCGCATGGCGACGGTGCCGTGGAACCAAAGCGCGCTTCGCTCCGAGCCGTGCTTCCTGTATGCAGCTCAGTTCTCCAAGTCGAAGACCGGACAGGAGCTCGTTGCCGCGGGAGGTAGCGGATCCAACGAAGCCAAGGTTTTCAACCACAACTCGAACAACAAACTGGTCGGCACCATCGCCGGGTTGAGTCGCGGGGTCTTCTCGCTGGACTTCGCTGCTGTGAACGACAAAATGGTGGTCGCTGGGGCGGACGCCGCGATTCGCATCATCGACATCTACGACCACATTCCAGGCGAAAAGGGTCGAGAGCGACCCACGACTCCGTCCATCAGGTTCGCTTCGAGATCCCAATTCCCCATATCCCCCATACCTTTCGTTCTAACATGTTATGCGCTTCACTCCGACAGAAATGCGCTCATGCCAAACGAAAGCTTGACGCGCCTGGCATCGCCGACAGCAAGCACTGAAACACTGAAGGCTCCGTCATCGCCACTGCACAGAATGGCTGTACACGATGAGTAAAGCATCGAAAAATACTGGAGAACCGCACTATTCGCTGCCCAAGAATCAACAAACAACGTCAAGTAGTTTGTCGCCGCACACGAAGCTTCATCAGCGAAGAGAAAAAACCCCTACTATTTGACTTCCTTGATCTACACGTTTCGTAGATAATACAACCAGCAGTCTCCCATGAAAGCCAAGTCCGATGAAGAAACAGCTTATTCAAATACTACAAATTTCAATTGTTCACGTACGTCTCGTAGCCTTGATGATAGCGCTGTCCGGCCAGGAAGCTGGTTTCTTCACTGCCAGCCACCATCTGCCATCCTCCGCGGCGACGCTACATCCTACTTCTATCCTTTCTTTGCTAGTATATGCACACACCTCCACCGGCCGTCCCTCGTGATCCCGGCGCAAGTTAGGCTATATAGACCCGCTGTACAACCGCTGCTCCTCCAAATCGTCGTCATGGTGCCTCCGGTCGTTAGGCCCTTGCCAGTGGCCAACGGGATGACCATTCCGGTGACCGTGATCATGACCATTGGCATGGCCATTGGTGTATCCGTTCGTGTACCCTGTCGTGAGCCCGCTGTGGTCAATAACTCGGCCGTTTGACGGTGTGTACCGCAGCGGGGTGTGCTCGTTGTCGCGATCATCGAAACTTTTCCGGCTGAAGGTACTGTAAGAATGGCCCTGCGGTGAGAGGGGCATGAGTGCGCCGAAATGACCTGTGATGTGTGTACGGTGCCCCGGTGTAGTGTGTTCTGGGTCGTCCGGGTCGTCACCTTCTCCTTCGCCGTGCTTTGCCAACAGGTAAATGCCCATAATGATAACTAGATAGCACAGCAAAGTGTCGTTAGTTGTCTGGAACCGGTGAAACTTGGCATGTCAAACTCGCGACTTACAGGCCAGCGCAATGGGCAAGCAGATCCAGTCAAAGAGCGAAAAGCGTGTGTACTTCTCGTAAAACACCACGCCACCGATGACACTGGACTAAAACCGCAAAAAAAAAAATGATACGATGTCAGTTTATCTCGTTGGCGATAAATCCTCGCCATTAAAGCCAGAAAAGCACGCACCCCAATCCAAAAGCACTGGAACATGGGGAACACGCTGAGCGTGTCGCCCACCATGATAGCGCGGTTCAACAAGTCTGTCTGCAGCACCAGCGTGCACATCATGCCGCCCATGAACAAGTACGTCGTGAAGTAGACGAACTGGTTTTCTCCGCTGAACGTCAGTATCAGCAGGATCGACGCGCACTGTACGAGGCAAACCACAATAGCAACGTCAGCACCTCATTCCAGTCCACCGACGGCACCTGCTGTCGTCGTACCTTGGCCAGCAACACTGAGAAGGAGCCGAAGATGCCTGACGCCGTGGCGTACATGAAGGGCAGCAACCTGTACTTGCTCTCGTTCAGCGCTCTTGGCAGCCTCAGGATGGCTTCAATCTGTCCGAAGATGCCGCCGAGCACGGCCGTCTGCAAATTGTATCACAACTTTTTAGCCCTCGTGATAACTTATATAACTCCCCTCTCAGGTTCAGCTCCAGCTCCTCACCATGACGCCTAGGTAGATGAGGAAGCCCAGCTGGAAGAACTGCTTCTCCAGCTCCAGCAGCGACATCTGCTCGTCCGGCTCGTTGGCCACCGTGCTGAGCACGACGCCGATGATGATGAGCAGCGTCCCCAGCACGTCCGTCTTGGTCAGGATCTGCCCCAGCCACAGGTGCGCGAAGAACACGTTGGCCAGCACCGTGAAGCCGCCGCCCACGGCCGCCACCAGCGCCTGAGGAGCGAAGCCCAGCGCCTCAAAGTCCCCGATGGCGCCCAGCACGACCAATACCAGGCCCGTGAGCCATAGCGGACGTGTGTAGTACGTCTGCCGCTCGAACACGGGTTTCTCTTCCTCCTGCAACGTGATAACAACAATAAATTAGAGACTCGGTTGCGTATCACGTGGGTCGAGGGCGCATTATCATGTTTCTTGAGTGCGCACTCGACGCGCATCAGCGTAGAGAGGGAGAGGGCCGTACCCGCACGTGGGAGAGCTTTTGCACGTTCACGCCGAGGTTGGAGAGCACCGCCGAGGTAATGACGATGGCCAGGCCGATCCACTTGCCCTGCACGTTGTCGGCGTCGTCGTCGCCGCCCATCGCGGCGCTCAGGAAGCGCGCCACGCCCACCATTGATGCCGGACGGAGAGACAGCGAGAATGCGCCTGATCGTGCTGTTGCGGAAGTATTTATAGCTCTGAGCCGAAAAGATCTGAGACGTCCAAACGTGATATTTCGACTTGCGCGGGAGAGAACTGAACCACGATTGGACAGCCAAGAGGCGTCAAAAATCAAAGTGGCAAAGCTCGAGCGCTCGAGTGCTTGACGAGGGTGGATGAAACCAGTGTCGAGTCGATAGCACTCGGCGATGCGCGCTCTCGCTTCATGGGGCTGCAGTATCCAGGGGCTCCGTTGATGTTACGTCGCGCGCAGCGACAAATGACGCCATAATCAGCTGTCGGGATTGGGAGAATATTGCATCCCAACGCGATTGTGTCCTTTGGCATTCGGCACAACACCGGCAAGGCAGCGTGTCCGGTGTTGTTTGATCTCGAGTTGTTCAACATGCAGGGGGGAAGTAAGATCGATCGATTTGTGCTTGTTCAGATGAGGTTTTAGTTGACAAATGCAACGTTAGACTTGAACACGCAAAATGTAATTTGTAACACGCGGTTCAGCGTGCCGTTTGTCGCGGCTGAAATGCACGGATAAGCACCGACACTTTCCACGAGAAAACCAGTGCGATGCTCAGTCCACACTGTACTCGATTCTCGTCCTCGCCACATTTGTCGTAGTGTCGCTGTTTACGCCGCTAGAAGTTGAAGGTTGGAAAATGTTGTTGTATATCGAAAAACGCAGTACCCGTCTGGCTTGGAAGAAACGTCAGCTGTCTGCTGGTAGAGTCAACAATGCCGGTAGATGCTAGAGCAGCGAAAGACTGCGACGTCTTACCGGACTCAGAAGTGAAGAAGGCTGTACACCTATGGTATGACAAACTTAAAAAAAAATCGTTTAACTGATAGTATTGGTTGCGCGTCGAGTTCGCAGGTCGATTTTTTGTACTTCCTGCGATGATATCCGTGCCCGCCTGGCGGACTCCGCCATGTGCTGTTTGACTGACTGGGTTAAAGTAAAGCAAGGGGTATATGAGGTGGTATAATACACCCCGCGACACGTATCGTGCCTTCTCAAGGTTGTTGTATTGCCCAGTGCAGTCACACCTCCCTAACTGAGCCTCCCTACCTGACCACGCGTTCTTTATCTGGCTAGTCTTCTCTGTGTACAAACGAGACTATATGACTTTCACTATTGTAGTTCTCTAACTGATCAAAACCCTCCTTATTCTCTGACTGATAACCAGAGAGGGTGGGGGAACTCCCTAAATGGATGGTGCCTCGCTAGGGTTTGTCGACCACTTGGCCGCCAGCCGTTCAAACAGCATCCCTCCCGGGCCCAACGTTCAGTCTCCAACCTTTCTTCCCAACGCTCAGT
>LGTU01000488.1:0-28093 GCA_001314425.1 Phytophthora pluvialis | reverse complement strand
ACCGGTTCGGGCTAACCGGTTCACGGTTAAGAACCGCTATCAAACCGGTTACCCTCAATAGTAGGCTTGACACATGCCTCACAGAAGGCCGACATTTCTGTTTTACAATCAGTCTTCAATTTTCGTCTCGTACTGTCAACAGGTTTTGGACATGTTCCAACATGGTACATTCATGGAAATAATAAATTTCCGTCCTGTAAGATATCCGTCACTATTCTGAAAAATCATGGACAAATCATGGCTATTCCCATGTTTTGTATACCTATCCCTTATAGAAAACATGGGCGCTAGGGCCAGCCATGTTTTTTTGGTCGGCATGCAGGAATACTGAAAATGTAACGGGCTGTTTGAAGTTACATATGTAGGTAGATATATATAGCTAAAGATACAAAATAGGTACAAAGCACACGGCTAGCGTGTGCTTCGCGTAGCCCTGTCATTGGTTGAAAGTGGGGANACATAAATCAGAGTTCAATTTGACCCAAAGCCCATACTCAGACTCAGTCTCCTGAGTCTCACGCGCTTCCTCGCAGTCTATAGTGTATGCTAAATAACGGACACACCTGGCCCGTTATAGCAAATTACATTAACGGTGCTTGCGTACTTAAGCCGAACGGCAACGGTATTTCGTGGCTAGATGTGACACACCACAAAAACGCCACAAAGTCGAGTAGCGGGGCGCCCCTGTGCTGGCGCTGTTTTCTTCGCGGTGAGTGCGCGCAGCGCAACGAGCTTTGGCATACAGCTTCGTGAGGCTTCACGCCTTGCTCTCCACGCATAAATGAGCTTGCGCTTAGATTCTCTTGCCTTTAAGCCTAACAAACTGAAATATCTGTCTAGCGCGATATCCACGCTGCCGCACTCCTAAAAAAACAGAGCAATATCTAGTTTCAACCAGTTAGTCGTGCATATGCATCTGTGCGTTGGCTGGGTCCGCCCCTGATCGGTCAGACGAGGCCGCCCGGGTGGGGTGACCTTGACCACTGTTGCAGAGCGCGCGCTTTTTGAGGCGTCTGCCGCCCTTTTCATTTTACAAAAATTACAGATACGGCCACCCATCTCGCTATTCTGATTGGCCATACCATGGTATCCGTAAATGGTGATCGTCCGTTTGGACATAAAGTTTACGGTACGTGTTTTCCGTCCGCAGTTATTTAACACGGGGTGCCTGTAAGAAGAGGGAGAAAGGGCTTAAAAGGGTGGCAAGTATGAAGATACAAGTATATCCGGTACTTTTAGTTTGCCAACATAGTAGCAGCTTTAGCGCTGCGAGTGTGTGGCAATGGGAAACAGGAAGACGAAAAAGACGCTTGTCGATTGCAGAGTAGAACTCAAAGGGATTCATTCAACACGTGCCGTGCACGAGGAGGAAAGCGCAAGCCTAAAAAACCCTTTAACCACATAATCCATCAATCAGAGCTTGTAGGTCGACTCCTACCATTCATGTAGAACACGACCAGGATATGAGTGAATCGCGATAGAGTGGCGAGCGACCACATCAGGTCTCCCACTCTCATACACATTTGGTGTTAATCGATAGCTTAATATTTCAAACCTACTATAGTGCCCTCCGACAGAGGCTCCGAGGCTTATACATCTTGTTAGCTGCGCTGCCGCAACACGCCTCCAGGGTGTGACCGCTGGGTCTTTTCAAAAAAGTTGAAAGATGTGATCTACATCCGTACTAAGTACGGATTTGTTTTCTAAATATCTAAAATCGCGGTCAGAAGCTTCAAATAGACCGACAACCATTTCGAGGCTCCTCGCCGGCCGCAACGCAATATCGATCTAAGTCATGACTTAGTTATTGCGCCATGCTACCTAATAAATTCAAACGATGCCGCTGTCAAAATACCATCGCAGTTGTGCAATCTCCGGATTTAACTTTTTCTGTTTTTCACTCGATCGTTGCCTCCTCTTACAGGCACTGCCTGTTGTTGTCGTCTTCAGCGATTTTGGCAAATCTGACACTCCGAGTTCATATATCGGGACCCTGGATCCGAAGCCAGATCCGATTTAAATTTTCGAGGAGCTTGATTTAAGATCTGCAATCAGACTCTGAAAACAAAACGAGAACCGGATTAGCACGTGACCATCGTTTTTGCCGCTTTAATCTGGCAAAAATGAAGGGCTTGCAGCCAATGCGCAAGCAGACACTGTTTTTATTTGAATCACACCTCAGTAAGCTGTCTGGTCGTAAGCTCGCTGATCGTCCGCGTTGAGTAGTTACGGGCCTCGCCGTTCCGTGCTGCTGTTGCACCTACGCGCCGCTCTGGGTCGTTCTTGATCGGAGAACGGTGACCAGTGGCAACAACCTCACACCTTCGCTAGCCTGGCTAATCCTACACACGAAATATGCAGCCGGTGGGCGATCGCTTTCCTTGCGTAGCGTAGGAGCGAAGTTCTGGTCCAGTGATCTACCGAGTCTTGGAATGGGGCGCCGGGGGCTAAACGACCGGGGCTCGTAGTACCCTCTCTATGGCTCACCAGCAATCCGTACGGGCTGCAGATACCGTGACTCGTGTGGGGCTGCAGATACCCGCCTCTCTTACACACACTGGGGAACCTCGGCAACGTCGGGCTGCTAGCTCTGTACTGTTGGCGGTGCTCGTATTTACGTCTGAACTCGCGGGCTGCTTGTGGGCTGCAGCGCGAATCTTACTCTGTCGCTATATCTTCTCATGCATCCCCGGACGGCCAGTGGGGGCGACTGCTCGCGCGAGCTCGCAGCCGTCCATCGCACCCACTGCGTCGCTCGGCCGCGTTCGGTGTCTTCGGCCAATGTCGCGGTCGTGTCATCCCTCCCGTTACGGCCTTTGGGGGTGCGCGATCTTCCAGCGCTGCCCTCCAACGCCATGCTTGACGCACGTCTGTCGCTCGTGTGCCCTTCGGCCCTTGTTCGTGGGTGGGGGCAGGTGGGAGCCCAAGAGTATTTCACTACTCTTACTCCTCCCTATAAGAAAAAGGAACGACGTACTGCGACGACTTTCGCTGGCGGGCTGTCTCCCTTATTCACGTCTATAACGTCTCTATTGTGCATGATTCGGAGTTCTTTGGTCCAAAGCTGCGATCGATCCGACGCTGGAATCATCTTTTCCTCCGAGATGGAGTTGCCAACGACAAGGCTGAGTGGAAGCAACATGAACGCTGGTCACACGATGCGCTGGAAGCTGTGAAGGCATACGCGCAAAGACATCCAACTTTCGACATTGAGGAGCTACGCGACTACGTAATGGCACATTTTCCAGGCGTCCCCAATGTTTCAACCCGTACGATTAGTCGAGTACTCAACTTCGACCTCAACTTGAGCCGCTAGGTGCTGTCCAAGGCTGCCCGTGAAGCTGTTCCAGCAAAAATTGAGATATTTCGCTCGAAGCTACGGCCTATCTACTCCTACGCTGAACAGCTAGTTTTCTTCGACGAAACAGCCAAAGCTGGCCGTCATGCTGATCGCAGGTATGAGTGGTCAAAGCGAAACACCAAGGCAGTTGTGCGCTTACCTTTCCGCAAGGGAAAACGTCTCTCGATCATGACTGCCCTTGATGTGCACGTTTATTTTGGATGGGACTACACTATGGGAACGTTTACTCGCGGGAGGTTTCACGAAGCCTTTCTCAAATGTGTTGTGCCCCACTTGAACCCATGGTCGTTGCCACGATCCATCGTCATCTCGGATAACGCTGAGATCACGCTTACCCCGAGTTGGAGAGTGCAGTGCATGCCTGCAGTGCTCGGCTGATATTTCTACCGCCGTACTACCCCCAGCTCAACCCCTTTGAACCGTGTTTTGGACTGCTTAAGCGCTGGATTCAACGGAATGCCAATTTGGTGTTCCCTCTTTACCCTGAGCTAGTGCTGCAAGTGGCCATGTGCCAGTGAACTCGTCGTGATGGTAACGGCTGCCATGGCACATTCCAGTACTGTGGATACTGAGGTGGGTTCGTTGAGAGATGAAGTATTCGATGTATTAATGCAATTATCAGACTGGCTACTCAAACTACACCAATGCCTCTTCGCCGCATGTCTCGTCGTCGCCATCTTCGCCATCATCCATCTCGTCGTTTGCCCCTTCGTCGTCATTTTCGTTTTGATGACACACATCCTCTTGCTCTGGATGCGACGGTGTCTGAGGCATGAAAGAGTGAAAGATTCCAGCGGCAAGCGCGTTGTGCTCTGGAAGCCCGCCCGCCCGCCGCAGTGTAACAAGGTCAACCTTCACAGGAATCCACCCCCGTTGAATTCCATCTGCACCACAGCTGTCTCTTGTCGCGCTTGCTGCGTGGGCAGTGCTTCTCCCTGTTCAATTCTCTCTTGCGGTCGAGCGCTATTGCTTGGGCAGTCGTGTTATCTTGGGGAACCTCGCAGTGGTCGACAGCGTCGAGGACGTTTTTCAATGTAGCTTCGTCAAATATCCTCTGATCGGTTTGAAACTCACAGGCTGGTGAGATTTCCACATGACCAAATATGCGGTTACCCATCCATTTCATTTCGCAAACCCTTTGACGCTGTATATTTCTTTTGATTGTGGCGCAACCCTTGTCGCCTTTTGACCAGTAGCAATAGCTAATTCTACCTGCATACATATATAAACTTCCATAAGTGACACATATTAATTTATGTGATTGTACAGGTATAGTATTTTTGTCTGAACAAATTGGGGTGGACAAAAATAGTACCGAAAACCACATTTCAGCATTACAGGGGATGCCGCCGAAGGACGATTGTGGGAAGAAAACTCGGCGAGAAAATGAAGAGGCCACCCGCGCCAAAGCGTACGTGAAGGCACACCGTGAAGGAGCTCTCTCTGCTGGTGAAAAGTACGAAATTCTCGCTTTCCAGGCTAATTTTCGTGTTGATCACGGGGTTCTACCACGAAAGGAGTCTACTACGAACAAAGTTGCACGTTTGCTTGGTCGTTCTAATAAAACGTGTGGTGAAGTTTGGTCTACTTTTCGATCTCATGGTACTGTTGTGGTTGCTGGTCCTCCTGGAAATCGAAGTGGCCGTTTGACTAGGCTGCCTCAATCGACAACAATGCAACAGATGGTTCGCGATTTCATTCGGAGTAAATATGAAACCAGAACGCGGACTGCAGCCAAAGATGTCATGCTTCTTTTAGCAGAGGAAAATTATTTGGCTGTGGATAGTACTGAAAGCGACAGTACGAAAGCCGCTTTGCGGACAGTACAACGCTTTGTAACTAACATGGGTACACCCGAGGAGAACACAGAGGCAATACGTTGAAGTTGTCTCCTGCTAACGACTTGGCGCGAGCTGAATATGTGCAGAAAATGACCAGCAGTGAACTTGTATCGCGGCACGTTGTGTACCTAGACGAAAGCTACATTCATCAGCACTGCACACGTCACAATGATTCGCTAGTCGACCCTACTGATGACTCATCTGTCAAAGACAAACACAAAGGCAGACGACTCTGCTTTATCGCAGCGATTATTGATAAAGACCGCAATGTGAACGAAGACGATTGTACTGAGACACAGTGCCTGCATCTCCTGCCAGAGACCGTCGATGTCTTTGAAGGTGGAAAGCAGACGGCAGATTATCATGGCATGTTCTGTCACGATTATTTCTTGAATTGGATGTGTATATTGTTGAAGGTGCTGGAGAATTTGCAGTTGTCAAATTGCTTGATAGTTATGGACAATGCAAAGTACCACAAAGTACTACCAGCTAGCACACCAAAACAAGGTAACAGGCGCGCCAAAATGCTGGAGTCTATGACTGAGTACCATCTTGAAGTTCCTCCAAATGCAACAAAAACGATTCTATGGATCGACTATCAAAACACATTCGAAATAATGTTGTCCCAGTTGTCGTGGAGATGGCGGTGAAAAGGGTCACGAGGTCGTTTACACGCCACCACACCATTCAGACCTCCAACCTATTGAGCTTGTATGGGCTATCGTGAAGGGTAAGGTCGGCCAGCAGTACTCTACAAGTACAACGTTTGCGGACATCCGACCTCGGCTAGAGCGCGAGTTTGAAAATCTAAAGCGAAAAAGTGTGCAGGGCTGTATCAAAGCTGCAGCCAAGCAGCTCATGCAACTGAAGGAACATCTCGATGCGATGGACAACTGTGACGAATCCTCATCGGATGAAGGGCTCTCTGACAAAGACGAAGAGGAAAATAGCGAACTTGAATAACCTAACATTTATAATATAATATATTATAAATATTATGCATGATTTGATTGGACAATCGTATTGTAATTATTGTAATTATTTTTCAGTTGCACCTTTAGGAGATGCATACTCATCTATAGGGGTCGACTTCAATGCAAGTGTCTAAAAGAACGACTCGGCAGATTTTGCTCATTAATGCTCCAATCAACGCACAATACAGTAACGAAACGATTGGTATGGTTGTTAGGTAGGAAAAAAGAAAGCGTCCTCGACACTGTCGACCACTGTCAAACGGAGCTGCATCCGGACGCCTTGCGTTGACAACATCAAGGTGATGAGCAGCTGCTGGTCCAACCCTCACCGCGTTGGCTGCTCCATGTGCTATGCGCTGCACTCGCGCTTGCTGGATGCGTGAAGCGGTAGCTCGGTGGAAATCAGCTGGCGGCGGCGCAGCATTCTCCACGTAAAGGAAGGACTCAAAGCGAAACTCGCTTATCTGCACTCTATCACGTGGTGTCAGTAAACGCCATCGATACTCGAGTGTTGGCTTGAAGTTGTCGGGGTTGAGTTGGATGTACTTGTTCTGGGCATCGTGCTTGGCTTGCTTCTGATAAATATCGCTGTCGTCGCGAAGCTTGATGCGTTTCTCGGCTGTCTTCGGACTCACGGCAAGATCGTTAAACCTCTTGATGCATTGCTGGTGAAACGCATCATACCCTTCTTTAACGTCGAAGATGAGCTCCTTGCGCCACCCTCCTTGCGACCTGCCGTGAGCCTCCCCAACTCGAACGACCAGTAAAGCTCCACACATGCGTGGGAGCGGTTCACCATTAGTGTGTGACAGTGCTGTTCTCGCTCGCCATAAGGCTGCTGTCCATAGATGCTAACGTGCACAAATGTCAACACGCACGCGCAAGCACACAGTAAAACAGACCCACCAGCACAGGTATCACCAAGAGCTCGGAAGTTGGAATGAGGTGCTGAATGCCACGCATGCATTTTAATTAGCCTAGAGAAGTACAACTCGAAAACAGAGCACGCTAGTTTGTAATTGTCAGTATTAGAGCACAGTACACGTGGTATTGAGATGGATAGCCCTTAGGCAACAGCATACACGTACGTGTCTTAGCATAGGGTCCTTCAGAGGCCCAGCACGAGAAGGTAGAGGCGACAAGGCAGCGTCAGCGTCTAATCTGCTATACCACACAGCCACCGGAGAACGCCAATCAAGGAACATCACAAACCACCTGTTAGCATACGCTCTGTCCGTCCAGAATCACTCGCATCAGATACTTACCTAGTGTGTTCCGTTAGCATAGGAGGGGAGCGACCACAGACGGAGTCCTCCCGTAGTACGGTCCCGTGGACCCACACAGCACCAGCAGGGAGAGGCGGCCACCTGTGCTTGCTGGCTGCGGGGAAGGCTGTGCTTTGCGATGTGGAGGCGTTTTCTGGCTGGATCAATTTTATAATGCGATAATTGGGAGAGGGGCAAAATTCCTTCTGGAAAAGGTCCCAATTATGGACTCTGGCCGATTGCTTGATCGGGATTTAATATAACGGGCAGTCTGAAATGGATCTTTAAATCAAGAGCCAAGAATGCTGAAAGCCACAATAATTTTAATTACCAAGAACCCATCAGACCTCATGATGTAAAGCAGGGAGCTTACTGTTGTTCCCTGCCGGACGGACCCACTCACTATTCTTGAAATCTATCGGCCTGGACTGATTTGGTGTAGAACTTGTTACAGCCGCTGCAAAGTTTATCTGAGAGCCTCTTCAACCAGGAGAAGTCGCTGCCGTCGTTTCCAGCTACTTCGCTACCAACTTGACTGCTCGCAAGAACCGTTTCACATTTTTATTCCAGACGTCAGTTGGGTCACGTATGAGTGCTCGGGTGAGTTCAAATGGAGACGACATGTGTAGTGTATTGAGCATTGACACTGTGGAGTAGCGCCCTCGCGTAAATCAGCAAAGTCGTCCTCGCACAAACCCGTCGCGTCCTTATGCAGGCTTTCCCAGTTCTTGAGCAGCGTATCTCTGGATAGGGTACTGCTCGAGCAGTGCTTCCGCTTGAACCTGGAAGAGTGCTCTGGTGGAGCGTGGATGGTCCTCACTTTGCGTCTCTCTTACTTCGACGACCTGCTCGTGCGCAGTGCCCCGTTCCCCTCTCCTCGGTTGCACGGCGTTATCGGGCCTGCGCGGGTATTCGTCGTCGGGGTCGCGTTATCGGGCGACTCCTAGACGGTATTGTTTAACGTATCCCTCCTATTAGGCACGGGGTTGTGGGGTTAGTAACCGATCCGGCTGGTGTCGGGGGCCGCGTTATCGTGGTAGCTCGGCGATCGCTAGGAGGTTCTTGAGCACGAAGGAATTTTCGCTTGCGTGTCACAAAGGATATTCGGGACTGAGCCTTACACCATCCTTGCATATCAACCGTCTCCCTTGAAGAGTCGTGAGCTCTTCGTTCCTTGCCTAACCCCACGTGGTCGTGTCTCCCATCTTTAGTCAGCCCGGATCTTCAACCTGATTCATAGATAGGGGTAGATCGGGTCCCTGGATCGGGTTCTTTAGATCGGAGTGCGTGGACGGGGCATCTGGCACATTGCCGAACCACCTCCATTGCTCGACCCCCCGATCATCTCGTATCAATCCGCGGCACCCTCCGCGCCTGATCGCCTTCGTCACCTCCTGTTGATCCAGGTCTTCTCCGTCGGTCTTGACGTCGCCCAACGGCAATATGCGCCCGATCCCAAGGCTGCTCTTCCACAACACCCTGAACTTGAGCGTCGAGTCGGCTACGGCCTTGCTGGTAGACGACTAGAGCTCTTGCTTGCAAATTCAGATTTATTGAATGGTTTGCGTCTGCAACAACTACTCATTCCTAGTTCTGCCATTGTAACCAATATGTAGTCGTTTCTCCCACTATTAATAGGCGGGGGTATTGCAAGACCGACGGACGTCTGGGCATCGCTCGTTGCTCTGGTATCGGATAGCCAAATGACCTTTCCACTATATAACTCACCAATACAGGCTAGCCGTTCTTGCGGCGTTGCCGGTATTTTGGTTTGCGAGCAGCAGTGGTGTCATGCTTCATCGTGGGTCGTTACAAGTTCGAAATTGGATGTGCAGGTGCAGGAGTTATGACCCGATTGCGGATGTCAATTCCAAGGGTCAGCATGTGTTCGGCAATATCGGAGTCAGCGGCCGCGTTAACGTAGTGCTGTAGCTTAATACGCACGTCCTCATGTAGTTTGTGAACTGGTTCCCATGAGTTCTCGATGTCCTCGAGACCTCCCATGCCACGAGTACCTCGTGGCCATGTTCTGTGCTGGGGCGATGCTCGACAAAGTCCCGTACCGGTAGATATATGTCCTGGTTGGCAATGTGCTCAACCATGTCTTCCGTGACATTGAATGAATGGTTGGTGTAGAACTTCAAGCGTGAAGCATTCACATCTCTCGTTGTACTGTGGAGAAGGTGCTGGACGGTGAAGGAGTTGGGCATGTCATCGTCGACGCGATATGGCCCCATCCGCTCCACTGAGAGTTTGTTGGTTTTTAGTGCGACTCTATGCGTGACCAGAGCCATAAGTCACCGACGTGAAAGTTCACGGGCGTAGCGCTGCGTTGATTGCGCTGATTTCGATGTGTTTGAGTGGTTTTAGCCTGTTTCACCTTTCGATGCATTCTGTGTAGTTCTTGAAGATAAGGTAAGATCTATACTTCTCTGTCTCACCAATGAATAGGCAGTTTGTTTATGTGTGTCCCACATGAAAGTGTTATAATATTCCGATTGGTGAATAATATTACGATAAGAATAGTATTCGACCCCAGTAAAACGGTTGGTGGGGGCGCTACTGCTCTGCAGACGCAACACAAGGCATTGCCCCTGTATTAGGTGGAGCGGACACTCGGCACCAAGGACACCGCCCCGAAGCCGCGCGACTAGGTCTTACAACCTTAAGTAAGGAAGATCGCCTTCTCTATGGCACCATAGCGCGCGCTAAGAAATCGTTCCTGCCGCGCCGCTATCGAGACCATATGGGATCGTTTCCATTTTTCATAAATCTGCGTTTTACTCGCTAAAATCATGTCTAAAGCTGTGAAGGCAGATGATTGGATGTAATATCATGTGATTTGACGCATATCTCCATAACCGGCAATTAAACCTCATCAAATCGGGCCCCTAATAGGCGCGTTTCTGGCTGTTCCGCTGTTGATGAACTGGTCACCATTCCGGAGTGAGCTAATCGTAAAAATTATGGATTAAAGGGATAAAGAGTTAAGGGTTAACCATTTAACTACCGGACCACACGTAAGCGGTCCACTTGGTCCGCTTCTAGAGCAAATGAGATCAACGCATTTCAAAATTTAACGGCAATCGATAGAGCAAGGGGGGTCCCTCTTTAAAAAAGACCCCCCCCCTAATATTTGGTCGCTCCCTTCGTTCGAAGGAAGCATGGAAGACGTCGAGTGGATGTGTGGTTGGTGCGGAGCGCTGGAGTGCGACTGGAAGCGCTACGGCGGCGAGCCTTCTAAGCAACCTACCACGGAGGCGACGGCAAGACCGTTTAATCCGCGTAGCGCTACATCGAATGTATATCTACTGGAAAAATGGAATTATAAAGGAAGATGTACCAGCGTCCATCAACAGACAACTTCAGCAGGTTTGGCCAGCAAGAAGAGAGTAAGTTTATTGTCACACTGCTGGTAGTGTTATGTCGTCTCTGCTAGTTACTGACCTATTCGTCCGCTTTCGTGTGAATGTTACAGGGAAATCAGTCGTCGTTCTGCAAACTGCATCCAGCGCTTCGCAAACTGCAGGAGAACGCGTTGATGCTGAAGGAGGATGTTGGGGCACCGTCGATGGCCGTGGCGACGCGGGTCACTCGCTTTGAAGGCATTAGTGCAGCCGTATCTTACCTTCTTCGAAAGCCCTCGGAGGCTACACAGATAGCATTTGAGCTTGCCGTTGCTGTGTTTGGTCGAGTTGGGGTGATAATATGCAATGGCACGTCTGCCCCAACAACGTCCACTAGAGCTTCACGCTGTCACTTCTTCTCGCGGCGAGTTTGCTGGCGTCGATGTGCTTTCTCGTTGCACGTCGCAGTGTCGGCAATCGCCCGCTTGAATTTGCGCAGTGATAGAGTAGACGCCGTTGTCACCTTCAACAGAGCAAAAGCGTTGATGGTAGCAATGTCTAGAAGCCACGCGAAGAGGGTCATGTCTAGACGTTGCTCCTGGCGTCGGTTTGGGTTTGTGGAGCGAAGTTGATCCATCCGGTCGACACCGCTCATGAATCGGTTGTATTCGGCTACCACAGTAGGCGCCATGAAAATCTGTCTGTGCATGACGTGATCGTCGCCCATCGTTGAATCAGATACAAACCGTGGCAGCAGGCCACCGCCTCCTCGGAAGTGCCACTCAGCGTACGCGTTGATGGAGTTGCACGTACATCGTTGCTGTAGATGATAACCACTTTACGATATTTGTATATGATATACCCGGCTCGATTCGATAGCAGCAAATTAGGTTGGTATGGTGCTTGCCGCGATTTCGACAGACGCTTTTGTGCTTTGTCGTGGTTGGCTTCTTTTTTCCTCCACCCAAGCTCGAGATCAACGGCAGCTACTAGTTCCCACTTGCCGCGTTCAGCTTCGGCTACCCGCCAAATCGAATCTTCCATCGCCAACGTGTTTCACTTGTCAATCAAGTTGAGTCGCACAGTTCAAGTCGTATGCATATTGCCGTCCGTAAACGCGAGGATTTTTTTTGGCAAATGTTTGTCGAGTACAGGAATTGTCCGATAAAGTGAGTCAATAGCCACTTGGAGAGCGTAGAACCTTCGATTGATGGCCTTCCATCGCCTGTAGCTAATTTAGCACTCACATCAACTTCATCTCGCCTTAGCGTATTGTAGACCGAGGCGCAAAGCGATGCGTCGGTGTAGTTGTCTGCGTATTACCGGACGCGTTGTGCTACAACGTGTGCACGTAAAGGGAACCCCAGCCGACGACAGCGTAGAAGCGCACTCTGTATTTGTCGGGCTTCAAAGGTATGTGTATTTGTACGGCTGTGCCACAATGGATCACGCAGCTTATGGAGCGTCCAGTCTTCGAGGCGTGGAACTGTAGTGCGGATCGAATGTTCTGAAATCTTGTCCTTGACATGGCCTCTTTGAACGCCACTTGAATACGAAAACAACTGTCAGACCAGTACTCGGCAATATCACTGAGTGGGTAAATACTCGTTGCGATCTCGAGGCTGCAGTATGCATTGAACTCACTTTTGGTAATTTTGGGCTGTCCTCTAGCCGCTAAAGCATCAGATGTCCAAGTTTGCAGGCTTCGCCGAAATGTGGTCGTTACAAATAGAGCATACAATCCAAATTCAGTATTGTCTTGCTAAGCCTTGGTGACCTTGGCTTTGGCGACGATATGGAGCCTGCTTTGCAAGTTCAGCGACTCCATGTACGTTCTCCCAAGCGCTCTAGGCGCATAGATATTTGCTACGCTAATACCGACCCCATCGCTTGGATCATGCGGTTGACCGCCGGCATCACGCTGCAGGACACCAACATCACACCACAGGCCACTAGCATCACGCGTCAAATCGATGGCATCATGACGCAGGTCGCCCGCGTCGTCGAGCTGCATATCGTCCTGAACTAGCGCACCCAGGTCGTCGACGAGAGACTCTACTCCAATGTCCTCGATGCGGAACGTTTGCTGCTCTTCGACCGCTTCCCATCCCCCGCCGACCTGACTGTCCATTGTAGCTGTGCTCGACGCCAACCGAAAACGTGAATGGCGCTTATATCGCTGATATGAGTTTGACAGCAACGGAATCTGGTGGCCGGTATAGCTCACGGAAGAGGTCTCTGTGGACCTCTACGTCGACGTACGGAGGCCTATCCCATAACAAGTCGACTGTATAGCCATGGGTTGATGTCTGTTATAGTGCTCAGTGGACCAGTACGGTGACCAGTAGTTAAAGGGTTAATATCGCTAATTTACTTGGGAATTACGAAAAATGTTCCTTCCAGGAATATGTCAATATTTGCGGTGATATCTGCCTGTTGGATGCCGTTATGATCCTGTCAAAAAAATTATAAGGATCGCGCTGGCTCAAGCTTTGCAACATGGATGCGCTGCTGTCACGTGTTACTGTAGACAATACCACGGTCAAATACATTAATTGCATATAAATTGGTGGGACAGAGAAGTATGAGGTTGTATCGAAGATGGACTTTTGGCGTCTAAAAATCAGTGACGATTCCCCAGCTCGTCTCCCACCGTTCACTATCCAACTCAAGGAAGGAGTAGAGCCATACCGGTGCCAGCCCCGAAAGTATGCTCGTACTCTGCAAGAATTTCTTCGTTGGTTCAACGAGATGGTCATCAAGATAGGTTGGGCCTAAACAACCCGGAAAGCGGTTTGGTATTCCCCACACTGCCAGTGCGCAAACCCGGCAAGGAAAACGAGTGGAGACAGACAATCGATTTCCGCCCGGTAAATGCTCTCACGCAGCACCTAGCAGGTGGCATGACGAGCGCAGATACTCATCTAGAAGATATCAGAGACAAGGAACACAATCAGACAGCAGATTTCATAAAGAGATGGCTCTCGCGGCTGAGAGCCAGGAGTTCCAATTGTACATGACTGCTGATGGTGAAGTTGTCACGCCAACTCGTCTGTGACAAGGATCTGTAGACTCCTCCCTGTAATTTCAATAGTCGATCGAGATGGTGATGCATGAGATGGACATCCTGTTAAAGCACGTGTTTGTCTGGATAGATGATCAGTTGATTTATGCCTCGATCATTGACAAATTTCTCGGGACTATTGATCTGACCTATTCGCAGTTGGATAAGTAGGGGTTGCTTCTCGGCATGAAGAAGTTTTGCTTATACACCAAAACAGCCAAGTGGTGCGGTTGCATTCTGACCAAGGATGGTGTGGCGTACGACTTGAGTAAAATCCAAGCATTTGTCGACATGCCCCTGCCGACTACTGCTTGATCTCTTCAGCTGTTCATGTGTCCAGCTGGCTGGATGCGCAACAGCTTTGTTGGCTTTGTCCGAACCTGCCAGCTTTTGCAAGACCGCTTGGACAAGGAGCTAGCCGGAATGAAGCGAATCGTCGGTCAGTTTTTCCGGTCAGGTTCTTCCGCGAGATATCTGGTCAAGCCACTACAGTGGCTACGGTAATTAACCTGAGTGCAAAATTAGTCTGTGTTCATAATTAGTCTGTGCCAGAGAAATTCATGTACAAGAGGAATTCCAGGGTTCAAAATCAGTCTATAAGTCAGCTTTTCCGTCAGCTGACGAAGCAGGGAGCAGCTAGAACGAAAGCGATCTGATAACTCCCGTCGTAATGCGTAGCGCAAGCGACGAAGCACTCGTCTAGTGCAGCATACCTGAATATAGCCCGCTTGTATTGAAGCTCAGACTAATTTGAAAGTTCAAAATTAGTCGATGTTCATAATTAGTCTATGTGAGACTATTATATGTGAGTTCGTTGAAAATGGGCTTACACAAATTAGTCTGGCTAAGACTAATTACCGTAGTCACTGTAGAGCTTCTCCCAGCTACTCCCAGTGCTCCACGAGTTCCCCGTGTTCCTGTTGGTTGGGCTCGTTTGCGATTGTCTGCTTTAGAAGCATGACATCTTTAGCTTTAGTAAAGTTCTTGCGTTGGCTGGTTCAGTCATTGCTAAAGCAAGAATAATGACAGCCCTTGTCGAGGGTATCAGTGACTGTGGTTGTGGGGCCTTTGACGGTGGTGGCAGATAATCACGATACCTGTAAGTTCTACCATAACTTGGAGACAAGGGATAGGGGGGTTCGGTGTTTTAAACTAATTTGTGAAGGTGGGGTGATGCAAACGCCACGCGAAACCTCTCTATTGGTAGTAATACAGAGAGGCTGGATTAGTATTATTAGTAATACTTCAGTAGTACTTTAGTAGAAGCTGAAGGTAAGATGTTCGATTCGATTATTCTAGCTACATTAGTTTGTCCAACTCGTGTGGACCATATTTTATGTTCAAGATGTTCGACAGCCGTTAGATGCGTTATTTCAGAACACTCAATAGACAAAACCGTTACTACTGCCAGCAGATTGGTACCCCTCGGGTTAATAGCAGTAAACAAAGACACATGTAATGTGCCACAATGTATTGTACTTTGCATCCAGTTTGTCCTGCTATTTAGTGCATTAGTTGCTACTCGTACTTGGTGATATATCATAGAGGATTTGAGAATTCACTCCCGAAGTCGTGTTTGAAGCGCGTTATAGCCGGAAAATGGAACTTTCTGAAAGTGCCAAACGGGTGTTAATCCATATTATATATGTAGCTCATGATTAGACGATCTGCGCGTGGTATTGGTATGAGTACAACATGCACGATTTACAGCAATTCATACTCGAGTACAATTTATAGATAAGAAGGACTCGCTAATTCGTACGAATTACGTGGTAAGTGACAAAAGTCTGCAAAGCACAATACGTGTACTATTGTGGTGCAGCGGGCGTCATATTTAGTGATTCACACATGATTCTGGCCTAACTGGAGTACACCTGACCGCGTCCGACTCGGCAACTCAGCAAGTGGCGTCGGAACTCAGATAGCCAGATCCGGCGTGCGGAGGTAGATTTGTCCATGCATATCCCATTATAAATGTCGCCAGGCCCTCCGATAATACTGCCTTGAACGGATTGGGAAGAGCCTAGCCAATAAGTTACTGCATCAAACGCACGCTTCCTGGAAAATAAAGTATTGATGGCGGGCTCGCAATATTAGTGCAATACTAGCCACCACAACGTCTATTGCAAGTTGGAGTTAACCACCTTCACTACCGTGCCGGCGCTCCAAAAGCGTCTAATTTTTTTCAGATAGAAAATAGCCTCGAAGTTCACCGTCAGAATGCCGTGGCGATAATAGTATGTTTGGCTACGCTGAAGAACCGCACCACGCAGTTCGATGTCGGCGGGATGAATCAACCGCAGGAAACGTCGCCTGCTGCGTGCGGGCAAGCTTTCCCTTCTTCATCGCGCGGTCGACAATGCTCAGTTTAGCTGTCAGCGAGTCTTCAGCAGCGGTCCTACTGCCGCGAACGGCAAAAGGCTCCAGCAGACCTCGCTGTTTTGCCGTCAGCTCCTCGGCTTCTGAGCGCAGCACAGCGACACACGCAGCTTCAAATCCAGGTTTCTTGACGATGTCGGCATCGGCAGCGAGGTGGCTGGAGACGCTGGGTAGGTAGCAATCGGCTCGTCAAAAATGTCTCGAACATCGGAGAGCGTTACACCGTCCTGATGTTGCATCATCTTGGATGCGCTCTCGAAATCTGTCAGTTACTCAAAAAGTGTAGCCAACTTCTTGACCTGACGACGAGATGGCAGCAGCTCACACATACCGTTGTCAGCTTCCAGAAAATCTTGCAGCTCGAAGAAACGAGACACCATCTTGAACGTTGAGGACCAACGCGTCTCCTGGCGAAGGACAGGTCGGAGGCTAGTGTACTTGCTGGTAATATAAAAATAAAATAAAAAATTAGTAAGATTAAAAACGGTAAGCAATACTGAAAGGGAGGTAAACTTATTGAAGTTTAGCCGCAGCATTTAGAGTGCGTAATTACGCATCAATAGCTGAAGCTTCTCCAACTCGTTCTCGTGCGTCCGCATGAAGGTAGTCACCGCCAGATTAAGGCGGTGGCTGGAGCATCCGATGAGCGGCACTCCGAGCAATTTTGACACCTTACCGTTCGTCGAACAGTTGTCACCGACGACGAAGATGATATCGCTAGACGTTCGACTAAAGCATCCGAAGACGGTCGACAGAAACGCGACGTGGCTCTCCGCAGTATTGTCTTCAAGCTCACCGTCAACAAGCGGTGTCATAGCGAGGAGGACTGTCTCGGCTCGGTTGTCGTGTTCGAAAACGGCGAAGACACCCACGAATTGCTCGGATTTGAAGGTGCAGTCGTCGGAAATCACACGAAAGTTGGCTGGAAGCGCTTGTGCGACGTCCTTTTCCACCTCACGGCAGACGAGACGCACGTATTTAAAAAAAAAACCGTCTCCGTTAAAATCCGGGGGATCGCAACGTGCTAGCGCACCGTAGCATTCTATGGAAAGAGAAAGGAAGGTTGCACTGGATCATCAGGCCTAGCCAGTCGTACAAAGTCTGACTCTTCGAGTCAACGAATGCCGTCACCGCTCCGGAGCAAGAACTTGCAGCCATAGTCGCCGCGAAGTCCGGACGTTCATTGCGCACATGGTTGAGCAGGTTACTATAACCCGTGCCTCGTGCTTGCTTGCGCAGCGTGCCGCATTGGCAATGGAAATAGTTGGTGGACTGGTTGGCGTCGTTGAGTGTGACCTTGAAGAAGTAGGTGCAAATGCTCTTGCTCGAGAACTTGATGGGCGACATGGCAGAGTTGGTAGGAGTGGTAGTTATTGGTGTCAATTGGAAACTTTAGATATGAGGACAGCAACGAGCTGGTAGCACTGAAATTTGAGGACGGTATGACCACCCATTTGAGGGTAATTACGCTTAAGATTATTTACGATGCTGTTGAAAATAAGTTTTTATTTTATTTTACGCAAGATTCGTCAAAATAAGTTATTGTCAAGATTCAACACCGTAAAATCGCAATACATTTTTTTAATCGGAGGGCCTGACGGTCGCTAACCGTGTACCATACTGTCACTCCTAAAATGAGACTTGCTCTGTTGGTTCCCAATTGCCCAGACATCGTATTTGTATTAGTGCTAATACTTTGAAATTAAGATGGAGAATTAAAGAGGTTTCGCAGCCAAGTTACCAATATCCATTTTCGCACATTGATCTGCTGTGTAACATAAACCATCCATTTAACACAACTCTGTGGGAAATCTCTTGTGGAAACGCGACATCTGTTGGAGACTTGCCACAAACGACTGGTTATTCCACTCCCTATTTGTCTTACAAGCTAACACCCCAAGCATGGCCGACGAAAAATGCCGGAGCTACACTGAAGAAGAGGACGTCATGCTGCTACGTCAGGTACTGAGCGAGCGCCCTTTTAACGCGCAGCGACGTAAGATCAGCGCCGCGTAGGGGGCTGTCGCTGCTAAGCTTGTTGGAGATGTATGGTTTCTTCGGATCAAGTTGAGCGGGGAAAACGCGTAGTCTCGCTTTGACAAGCTCATCGCATCGAGACGACTGGAAAATGAGGAGAGTCTGGCCGTCTCTGGTGTCTCGGAGGAGGAGAACGAGCGTGCGTTGCTTCTCGATGGTCGAGCTTGTCGATGACCATGTCGAATCGGTGAGCACCACGAAGGCCGACGACACTGCCAAATGCCAGCGTGAAGAAGAGGCGTCTGCAACCGCTCGTCGTCTTGCCATGGAGACGTGGGGGGGGGGGGGGGGGTCAAGAGAAGTCCCTGCAAGGCAAGAGGCCGAGGAAGGAGTTGCCACTGAAGGAAACGCTGCTGGAGCACAAGGATAAGGAGTTGCAGGACAGAAAGGAAACTTGAGAGCACATGGCGGAGCAGCGTGAAGCAGACCGTGCTCATATGCTAGCGGTAGTTCAGGCAGCGTCTAATAGCATTGTAGAGTTGGTTGGTCTGAGCAAGAAGGGCAAAGTCAAATACAGGTAAGATGGGAACTGTATTTATGGAGTTAAGTTGTCAGCTAAGGAAGGTGGGTCTACTACTAATCTGGTTACCACCGCAGTAGCAGCAGTACCAGTTTAGGAGAAGCATGCTAACTAATACGTACTTGCCTACTGGTAATAGTCGAATCTTCAGTGACTTCTTGTAGTCTACAAATGCAAACTGGGTCTTGAGGTTGCCGATCATCCACTCCACCGCTTCTCGTACTGAGCTCATCAGCATGGTGAACTTCTTTTCCTACCCAGTCACTTTAGCTCCCTTGAAGCCAGACACTAGAAATGACTGAATACCGTAAGCCGGATCTCCATACAAAACATAGCCATCGAAGATGTCGTTGTTGGCCTCGACATACTTAGCGAGCTTGCTCTCACGTAGAATTGCGATGTCGTGTCGCCGTCCTTCCATGGGCCCCCAGCAATGAATTGAGCGACAATCAGGTATGACGGCTGTCTGAAAGATGATGCAGTGAACGCGCTTATGACCGGAGTAAACTTGCTTCTGCAGGTTTTCGTTCCTGCCAGGACGAGAGCTCGACAGACATGGACCTTGGTCCCGTCGATGAAGCCATATACGTTTTTCATCGGCGTGCCGCAAGCACAAATGCCATCTCAGTACACTTGTATGCGCTCAGCACAAATTCGCTTGTGGAAATGTATTAGCTCATCATATCTGCCATATAGATACAGCACTGCAAGCAACATATTATAAGTTAGAAGCAGCATTTGTCAAAATGAAAGTAGTCATACCGTACCCATGTGGCTGAATAGTCGTGATAGTGCGCTCGGCGAGCGCCCACATTGCCGCATCATGTCGTAGTTGCGATCGGGATAGCTGAGGCGGGCCAACAGGGTGCACACAGCTTCGGTTTTGTGAGCATTGTCGCGATCGAAAGTGATGACAAACTCGGGGAGCTCGAACAAACGAGCCAGCTCTAAGATGCCGCGAACATCAAAACGAAATTCCTTCTCCGTGTTTGCGTCGGCCATGGACGCCAGATTGAAGCTGACATCAGGGATGATAGGACGCTCGGGGTGATCGCAGACAGACAAGAGCGCGAGAAGTTCCTCTCCCTCGAAGTCTAGCAGGGAAGGAACAGCTCGTCCATCGCTCAAATTATTGGATAGTATGAGCCCCAGCGCAATCTGATGGGATCGGCTTAGGCAGGGTCCGACTGTGGGGAAACCGCAACAGCGAAATCTTCGCAGTACGTCATCTGTTCAGCTCCTATTCTTGTATGATGTGTGTGGAAGTCGGAGAAGAAAAGTGCATTGTGAAACCTCTCTATTGTATCACAAATACTGATACGCAACCCTGTGCTGGTATTACTAAGCCTAATACACGGGTTTGACCGATAATCCGAGCCTCTGTTCCAGATGTTAACTGACCATCGCAATATCGTCTACATTTTCGCGCCAGGCGCTGAAATCAAAAATAACATCTATGGAAAGTCGATCTGATGGAGTATGAAGCTCAATGCGTACAAGTATGAAATTGAACTTATTCCTGGTGAGGATAATGTCTGGGAAGACGTGTTCTAAAGGTGGGCTGGTTGAACACCTGCTATAGATCGTACGACCTCGATGAAACACTAAAATACTATAACGTCATCTCAGCTCCGACCTCTCGTTGACTTTGAATAGCTGAATATCACAGATATAAAAGCAACTCAATGTGGCACGGTGGTGCCCGTTTCACATCACCTTAATGACCGTGACGTGTACGGGGATTTATTTTCGAGGCGGTAGATACCTAACAAAGCGGATGAGCTCCTCCAACGACCCATGACCGTGGCACACTGTGGCAAACAGGGACATCGTGGAGTGAATGCAATGGTGCAGCAGCTTCAGCGATTTTCGACGTCGCCAATGTCCACATCAAATCAAGAGCATTTTGCGCAGATTGTCTATTTTTGTTTCCATGTGAAGGGATAAAACACTGTGCCGAGACTGTACAGTGAACTCTTCCGGTCTAAGGAGCGCAACGAAGGACTACACCTGGATTTCCTCTACATCGGAAAGTACGACGTCACTTGTGACTACGACAACCTTTTGAATGGGTCAACCGCTGCGCAGGTCAAATTTGGGTCAACAATTGTTTTGGATCAAAAAGAGATCAAAGGGGGTGAACCAGTTTTGTGGGTCAACTTTGGATCAAAAATTGTCATCATCGAGAGGTGGAATGTACACTGTGTAAATAAACGTGATTCAGCCACACACCATTTGAGTTTCCTGTTTGTTAGACCGTTGTTTGTTTGCAGACCACCGTTTCATCGTACGTCGCTCCTTCGTCAGTTGCTTGGTCGTTCGCGAAGTCGTGCCGTGGCATCTCAAACGCTGTGCCGTGATTCCCAGACATTGGTCGTATTGTGCCGAAGTGGTCATTTCGAAAGCTACCAAGTTCCAAGCACCCACGCCATCCAGCATTCCAAGCCCCATGGACTCCGACTACGACTCCGATGAATCGATGTCCAACTCGTCGCAGTTCGACAGATCTGACCTAAGCGACACGCCGTCAGATGAAACGATCATCCTGCTGGGCCAATCTTCAAGCTCAGAATCTGACGAGAATGATGGTCATCAACTTGAAGCTCCCCAAACCGAAGACACCACCGTCCAGCCTCAACTTTGGGAACGACAAGTGTTTATTTCCGCGGCTACTCCTACGTTCGGTACCACTTCACCGATGAAGCCACTCATTATCGAGGCAGCGCGTACCGGTGCACCGAATGCAAGGCCAAGCTGTATATGAGTAGCCTCGGTGCCGTTGAGGCTAGAAACCATATGCTCAGCTGTGTTCCTGCCTTTCGACGAGCCCCAACCGGACCAGCCCCTGCTATCACCAACCGCAAGGACCAAATGCTGTTGGCGACTGATGAAATTGGCGTCCGAGATGTCACGCTGATTCCAACTGAAGTTTGGCGCATGGTTCGGGACCAATTTTACGACAACGACAATGAAAAAGCAAGTTTTGGGTTGACTTTATCGGGCGAGAGCAAAACTATTTGGACGGGAGATGTTTGGTCGTCTAGAATGATAACCTCCTTGTGACGTCAAAGCCAGCCCGGGGTTGACGTTCTTTCAGTTTCATGTAACTTACTACGAAGACGAAGTGCAACATCGGCTGATTGGTTGGGCTCACCCATAACTGATGGATCGTATTGAAGATCACGGAATTTGAAGTTGCTTTGGTCATGCGGGAAGGCTGTATCGACAGATTGACCATTACTCGACGCATCGATATCACGCTTCGGGGCTTCTACGACGTTCGATCCATGATCAAGCGTGACTGCCGTGACAGGGGGATCAGCTACTCCAGGGCCAACTGGAAGAAGTCTGGAAATATTTCAAGAAAGTTTGGATCCAAAAATTTAAACTGGAGTGATGGAATATTAACAGACATCGTAAATCGGACCAACAATCCCCTTCAACGCTGTAAACGCACCCTTGATTCGGCTTTTCCTGGTGCGCACCCAGACAGCACTCGGTTCATTTGCATAATCGAGGAGCAAACTCGGGAAAATGTCCGTCTGTTGAATGACAGTTCGACCGCAGAGCCTGCGCCCCAACCCATGCTGACTCCCAGCGCGCTCCAGGATTCGAGTCTGACTCGAAGTTGGAAATTGACTCTGACTCTGACTTGGAAGTCAATGGATCCGATTCCGACGACTCTGACTCCGATCATGATTCTATCAAGTCTATGTCTCCAGAATACTACATGTAGACTCAAATTTGCTAGTATATACGATAACTTTAAATTTGATATAGTCAAAACCATTATGTGTTTGCGTAATTCATTGAATATGATCCTCGAGAAAGTCTCGGTCTTACTTGTTGTAATGTTGCAAAAATGATTTGATTTTAGTATACTGTAAATGTGTTATTAAATTGGTAAAAGTGGGTTGCTTTTATAATACCAATCGAGAACGTTTGTGGCCAGGGGATAATCCCATTTACCGTCCGCCAAGCGACTTACGGTTACGACCAAATGATCACGGTGGGTTATACTGGGATAGGAGTGAAGCGTATAGCCCAGCCCACCAAGAATTAATTCCATGGTCCGGCTACCGATATACCGAATCGATACCGGTGGCCAAACGGGTTCCCAAAAGGTTTAATTGCGTGGTCACCTCGCTACCGATATACAGATGCACTACAAGTGCTAGATTTCGCCATCGATTGCTTACCCGGGCCGGTGGGTCCCGGGCTGAAACGAAGTTCGCAGAAAACCTCGCTAGCAAATATCGATGCATTTGGCTGGGTTAGAAATTAACCTACTCTTACTGTCCGAATCCGTATAGCGTGCGGCCCTGGCGCTTGAGAGCGTATACAACATCCATTGTGGTGACTGTCTTCCGATTCGCGTGCTGCGTGTAGACAACAGCAGCGCGGACAAGATTTTATACAAAAATCTTTATTACGGCACCAGTTTCGTGATACACCAAGCCAGACATACGGATCACTCCAGCTCGCCGAGCAAGCCTGCGGATTGAAGCCTTGGTGATTCCTTGGATATTAGCGCGTAGTATGAAGCGGTGCCGCTTCGCACCCCCCCTTGCCGAGACCTTTTGCACCTTTCCCACGTCCTGTCATCCCGGCTAAACACGCCACATGAGGGCAACATCACTTGATTCCCCGTTGACAGTGACCAAGTCCATTTGACCCTACCTAGCGTCTTACTTGCCATCTACGGTGCGAAAGCCAATCTGATGGTTGTACTCGTTTTGCTGCTGGCATCGTTCCACAAGTGATATCTACTTGAAAGTATCGTGAAATCCGCCTCCAGATTTCTCCAGGCCACCCATCTAAGGACATTAGCTGGCCCTGTACGGAGCAAAATACGGTGGACGATTGCACGTCCGATAAATTCAATTACCCCCCCCCCCCTATTGTACCTACATCCAACATGGCATAGCGTGTAAATGCGCTTCTGAAAATTCCGACTGAAGCAGGTCTTTTCGATGTTGATTAGGTATCCGTTGTAGTTGCTGTAGCTGGGTCTTTCAATGTAGAATATTGCACAACTAACATGGAAACCCAATGTTATTATAAATACTATCTGCGTGGTACTGTGGTAAGCCGACTGAGAAGCTCCTTGGAATCGCCGACATGCCTCCTGACGCTCGATTACATACTGACGCTGCCAACGTTCGCGTTCTTGCCGCTCCCTTTCATTTGCTTCTTGCCAAGCCGTGTGCTGGTTCTGATCTCGCCGTTAAATCCACATGAAAAGTTGAATTAGATCGCCGTACGAGTGGTTTCGATTTTAAGTGGTCTCTGCTGAACGTTAGGATGCGGTGCATGGCATCACAGAGCCATGACATTTGTTGGCTAAGACGGAACAGCAACTAGCACTTTCAAACGCTTGTTGCGAGGACCTTTCACGACATGTTTCCTCGCTCACACTCCCACCTTGCTCTGCAACATCGCACGTAGACGTCTGCTGCACTCCACACCTATCTTTGCTCCCTCCTTGGTTCAGGATCGACTGAGATTTAGCTACATGGTGGGCGCCACATCCTGACAGGGGGCTGCGTTGCGTCTGAGGCGTCCGTTTGGTGTGCTTGAAGATATCACGCTTGAGATCTGTTGCCCTTTTCTCGATGGAGCTCAACTCGCCGTATTGCGTGCTCCTCGACGCCTGACATAGGCTCAGGAACTTGCACTTCAAGCTTCCACGACTGTGGGGTTTTCCACGTGATTCTTGAGTTATGATGTAAGGCCTGGTGACTGCATCCCAGTGTGCCGGTTGCCACGATAATTATGTTGCGATGATTGCGAGTAGTCGGTACTGCTCGTCCACGGTATAGTTATACGTACCGGTGGGCTTTGGTATCTGCACTGCTAGTGTCAGTTTTCACGTCTTTAGTTAGCGCCTTTGATTAATGTACACGAATGCGTGGATAGTAGCCTTGGTATTCTTACGCTCTTCTCGGCCGCCTGCAAGATCTGAAATGGTGGTAGGAATGAGCGATATTTTATGTGTGTAGTCCGCACCATTTGTTGAAGCCAGACTCGGCACATCCAGCAAGTGCAGTCTCTCACGAAATAGGCGCAGTACTTTGCCGTGCGGTTCACTAGGAAGACTATGCTTCGACTTTGGACTCCTGGCACTACCATTTGGAGCTGCACGGTTGAACAGAGATGAGAAGATTAAAAAGTAAAACACTTAAACCACGATCCATTTTTTAAATGACCGATCTGCACAAACCCCTGGCAATGCGCAGTGTTCTATTTGGGTTGAACGTGAACGAATGATCACGGCTACTGTCCTGAAAAATAATGATACGACAAGGCTGCTGAGTGAAATTCATTGGGATGCTCTCCTGCCTAACCGAAGATAGTTGCCTCACCCTAGAATGATGGTAAGCGTTACGTTGATAACAAGTCAAACGCGCTCACCAAGAAGGCTTGTGGGTGCTGCTTTGGAAGATCAAGGAAATCACTACCGTTCCTCGTTTGATTGGATGTGAAAATCATCACTTGCTGCAGGGAGGTATTATCATAGATTTCACCCCCAAAATTTCATTATAGTGCCGCTCGGAGGGTTTCTAATGCCGCTATGTCGCTGCCGCAGTTGTCGAGTCAAATCTGGCGCCTATTGATTCCGATGTGTCGATCAATATGCTTGTAAGGTTTATCAGTGGGGCGTAAGAGTATAATATATATTGTTAGATGAGTTTTGTTTCGTCGCGACCAACTTGTCATCCGTCTTTGCAATGCCTATAAACCGAAACGCAACTGCCACGTCAGCGTTCAACGTCGCTACATCCTTCATCAGATCACCACGAGAGATATCTCAGCTTGGCTGTAAGTTGACACTGCTCACCGCGAAATAGCTTGATGCTGGAGTAGTTGTTGATCTTGACAATAGTACCAGGGGGCGACAGCTCCTTGGAATCCGACACCATATCCCACATGGTTGTGGTTAATAGCACAGCATCAATTGCATCATGGCTGTCGTCGTACTTGTCTCGAAACGCCGGCCAAGTTACACATCATAAATCAACTCCTCAGTGCAGTTGCTGTATAAGAAGCTAAACGCTCGACTTACCGATTGAAGTACTTCGAGGGGCTCAGGAGACGTCGCATCGATGAAGTGAAGTCTGACAAGGCTCCAATTCTTGTAAGTGTGATCCGACACCCACAACAGCAGCATTTCAAGCGTGATCTTCTCGGTCAACGGACCAGTCCGCAATAATTCATGTAGCTCTACTCACTAACATACGCACGATATCTTTAAAGCACAGCTGCACAAGAAAGCACTGCTAAAATAACAGTACTTACTTCAGCGCTTCCAATCGTACGGGAACTGCGCAGTGCTGCCGCGGGCTTCTCGGCGAGTAGCCACTGCAGTCGCTGATACGGAGTCCGGTTTGGAGACGATGATTTGGTGGCAGCAGGTGGCTCGATAGATGCCCGACGCGTTGGCGTAGGCGCAATCTTCGTTGTCATGACTGGCTTCACTTTAGCGCCTCGGGTGGCGGTAGCACCACCTTACTTCGTCATGAGCAAGTTGAAAAATGTTGGCGCAATTCACATGACCAAGGCTTCTTAATCTATGGTAGTGCTGCTTAGCTTACTACTATCGTTGACACGCAAACAAATTCAGCATTTTGCCTTCCATGGTTTGTGGGTTACTCTCGAGTCAACGTTCGTTTCATGGTGTCTGCTCAATAAAATATGGGTCACGAGCAGGGATTAATAGTAGTATGTGAATTAGTAGCCGTTAGTACTAATAGTCTTAGTACTAAGACTAAGACTAAGCATATCCATCCCAGTCAGCGACTTAGTAGAGCTAACAGATTAGTCGTCCATGCGTTTGGAATATTAGTACTAAATCGACTACTAATTTCAGGGAGCTCCAACCGACGCGAGATCCGAAGAGGAGTGAAGCAACGAGCGGTTCTCAAGCGCGCGCCCCCACTTTGAAAGGTCACGAGCAATGGATGGCGCTCCAGCGATCTGTACAGCGCTTGGTTATTCGTCATCACTCTCCAAATCACCCTCGTGACCAGTATGAAGTGCGCTAAGATCGATTGTTGCTACGTAGACCTGAGCGTCACATCGCCTTGCTGTGTTTGTGGGCATCCGGTACACCACCTATGCAGCAACGAGCTTGGCAACGAGGCAGATCGCTTGAAGAGGTAAGAACTTGAAGATGAATCTGGGTAGCACGGCTCAAAACAAACTTGACAAACATTTGCTAATAGATTCTGCAGCCGCGCGTGCGTCGGCGAGTTTTTCAACCCATCAAGCGACAGCCAAGACTTAACTCCCAGCAGCACGTCTGGTATATCCGTGTCCAGTCAAGCCACGGTTATTAATCTGGCTCAAGACGATCCAGAGGAGAACCCCGCGCCACGCAACAACATTCCCGAGTCAAATTGCCATCACCTGCCCGAAAATTCACCCGATGCCATCTGGAGCGCAATTCATTTGCTGGACAAACCCGTGAAGCTCCGTAAGAAGACGTATACGCACATTTTCCTTATATGTGCGCAAACACAAACGTGGCAGAAGTCGCTTTGCAAAACGGCACACGCGTCAAATGCAAAGTCGCANCATGGTCGGCGACAATGGAAAACGCGAAGCGCCTTCAGATGAACAAGAGCCGGCGGAGCAATCCGCAAAGCGCCAAAAAACTTGGTGGAATCCGAAGCCAAACCAGGTCTTCATTACGGTGCACATAGCGCGCTGGTTGATTTGAGACGGTGTGTGTATATGTAGGTGATGGTGCTTGTGTTGCCCAGCAACTACTAACGAAACGATATGTACTTAGGACTGCCACACCACATGGCTACGNTTGTCAAGGAGCACAAAGAGCTGCATGAAACCCCGTTCATGAATCTAATGCACGATCTCTGGTCAAACAGTGCGAAGAACTGCATTGTTGGCGCTTCGGTATCGTACATTGATCGGAATTGGCGGTTTGTACAATTGGCTCTGCTGGCACTCACAAAAAATGATGGCCACGACTCGGAGGAAGTGGCGAAGCTACTAAATGTGGAGCTGAAAAGATTGTTCGGTGTGGGCATTGAGGCAATGNTGGTAGTGACGGCGGGTGGAACCTTTCCTGAAGGCGCCGCAGTTATCCGGAAGTTCCGAGTGCTGAACAAATATTTTGCTTCCCGCAAATCACCCCAACGCATTGCACGCCTTACCGAGGTCCAGCTTTTCCACCAGCTCCCTCAATTAGCAGCAATTATCGATGTGGACGTCAGAGTTGCTTCTGCTGTTAAGCTGTTTCAACGTTCTATCATTAACTACACCGCTTTCAGAGCGTACTTTCA
>LGTU01000487.1:0-30404 GCA_001314425.1 Phytophthora pluvialis | reverse complement strand
ACTACTGGTACAGCAACTCGGGCTTCTCGTACGACGTCGTCGAGAACGGCAACGTACTACTGGAGGGCAACTACTTCGAGTCCACGGCCATCCCGAACAAGAACGACACCGAGACCGTCGGCGCTATCATCGTGCCGTCCACGTCGACGCAGACGAAGTGCAAGTCCACGCTGGGCCGCAACTGCATTGAGAACACGCTGGTGAAGTGCGGTGGCCTGACGGGCAACCGCGAGTCGGCAGCCCTGACCAACTCGAAGAAGGTGGCTCCCTACTACAAGCCGAACGCCGCGAAGCGCTTCGCCACGAACAGCCAGAACTTCGGTGTGGGTCCCATCTAAGTCGCTGAGAACGACGATTTACTGTAGCGCTACCGATGAGAAGGGAGCGGCATTTCCAAAGCGAGCACACGGCGGTGTTGGCTTTTATTGCGTGCAAGTCGCCGATAGAAGGGTTTGCTAGCTACTAGCAACCCCCATTCATGTTGCGTTTCAATATAGACGTGGGTCGAAGCAGACCTAACTTACACCAGGCCTTGTTACCACAATACTAGTAGCTCACTTCATGCAGGTTTTCATGCACAAAAGGCGCTGCCATCACTGTCCTCCCTCTACAAGAGCACCTGCTCATTATTTCAACCAATTATATCCCGACAAAGTTGCCATGGTTGATTTTTAACCAATGATATCGGCCATGCGACTTAAAAAGTACAATTGGTTGAAATAATGAGGTTACAATTCGGGCTATGGTCTCACCGTAACCCCCACTGTACCCCTCATTTTTGTGCGGCTCCGGACGCAGCTCGCCATCAACACCAGGCAGACAGACATGAGCTGGCGCGCGCAGATTTCCCGCGGCATCCAGGAGCTGCGCTTCGTGGCGTGCGACACCTCGCAGAGCAGCGCGGGCCTGCGGTGCGTTCCGTGCTCCTCCCACCTTCCACCTCGCCCTGTGGGCGGAGCATCCCTCGCTTAAAGTCTGACGTTCCGGTGGTTTTGTGTCCGCCTTCTTCCTGTGCAGCACCTTCTTCCGCAAGAACTACGACGAGCTCAAGATGCTGAACCCGCGCACGCCCTTCGTGTACCGCGAGGCTGAGGAAATGGATCCGTTCGTGTACGCCCGATTCGATTGGGGCGTGGAGAAGAAGGTGCCGGTGGCCGACAAGAGCGACAAGGAGATCCTCGCGGTGCTCAAGGGCCTCGTGGATCACGGCCTCTCGCTGCCCAAGTCGCCCGAGAGCGACATCATCTTGGCCGCCCCCATCATTGAGGCCGAAAAGGGCGAGGACGCCTACGAGCCCATCAACCTCACGTGGGACGGCAAGACGGTGCGCCGCAACCCGACCTTCGACATCCCGCTGGAGGAGGCGCTCAAGCCTTAAGACGCGACTACAGAGAAGGACAAGGGAAGAGGGCCTGGCGCCCTGTGTAGCTCGAAAATTGCAGCCGCAGGAACGCAGGGATGACGCCCACCTCAATGTGGAAAATGAACAACAGGATGAAACAGTAGGGCGGACGTACGTATGTTTTCAGATGGACACCCAGAAGTGCATCACAACTGTCTACGATGCGCCAGAACAGTCCATGCCTCACAGTGCAAGCATTAACTCCGTGCTATACAGAAGCTGGACAAACTTAGGACGGGGGAGGCGCAGCAGAGCCCACCACCGCCGGGCCCGGGTTAGTGTGCAGCTGCTGCTCGATCAGCTGAGCTTCCAGCTGAGGGGGAAGCTCTTCACCCTCCTCAATGCCTGTCAGTGCTGGGGTTCCCCGGTCGCCGCGAATCGCACGCATCACACGCTCTTGCTCGTCGTTGTGGTGCTCGAGGTCGTCCAGGTGGAGGCTGTACGTCTCGATCAGACCCTGACGAATTCGGAAGGGCAGGAAACTTGCGATGGGCTCTGTCAGCAGCATCGCATCCAGCTCAAGTGGCACACTCTCCTGTTAACAGCGTAGGCAAAAAAAATCGCATGCACAAAAGTTAGCAATGGCTAAGTCCGACAAACTTCAAGACGAGCAACTGATGTACCAGGAAGGAGGCAATAGCGGTCAGCCAAATGGCCAGCCCCCACGCCGCATGGGAAATCGTTCCGAAGACGCTTGCCCAGGACAGCTCCATGACGTGGCGGAAGCGGAAAATGTAATAAATATACTTTGCCGTGCCCACGCCAATGTATCCGAAGCCCAAGAGCAGCAGACCTACACATCGCGAGAAAGACAGTAGTGTAACATCGTCAGCATCACCGTTCATCTCCAATGGGCATCGTCTTCCATTGTAATTCAAGGCCAGCAGACTCACCCGCTCCACTCAGCTGAGCTCCGCGGTGGTGCTCCTGCGCGTACATTGCAACTCCGACGGCCGAGGACAGCACGCCGTTTCTCGCCCAGTTCAGATACGAGTTCTCATTGCTGAAGCGCAGCACCTGTCACCCACCGCCCAGCACACACAAATCGCGCATATCGACGCAGAACGCCGTCACAGCACCATGCGTGAATACGATGCAGCAGATCATCAGGCCAGAAGGCTGCATCCGCCCAGCCTAGGAAGGAATCCTCACCAGCGAGTTGCGCAGTCGGTGGTTGGCATCCGCCTCAGCAGCTGCAACGGCCTCCTTCGCCTCCGTCTCCGCCGCCTTCTTGGCCGCCTTCACAGCTGCGGTAGTCAGCCAAAAGCAAGATACGAATCCGTCAGCACCAGCCAAACGAAACTGCATCAGGCCCCTGCAGCCTCATTCGGGCCCTACCATTGCTCTGCTTGATCTTCAGCAGCCTGTCCACCTGGTACCTGCCCAGTAGCACGTAGGCGCCCGAACGAGGCTTCGCTACTCGACAGCGTTTGCTCTTGAAGGCCGCAGCCGCCGCCGATCCAGCGCCAGCCGCGGGCGTCGCGGGTGGCACCGCCGCACTCTTGGCCGCGTTCGCAACACTCGGAGGTTGCAGACCCGCCTTGGAGCGCAGCCCCATGGCCCCGCGAGGCGCTGTAGCGGCGGGGGCGCTCCACGCAGCGCGCAGCCCCCGCGCAGCGACGCGGCTCCAGCCCATCATGTCCGATGTGCCAGCCTCCAACTCAAGAGTGCTCCCCGGCAAAAAAGCCCGCAACCCTAGATCGTGTCGATATATATTACATGCGAGTACAGGGGTCTACCCCCTCGGTTCTTGCATACCCGCGCTGCCACACTCTTGCCACACAACTGAAGATGGCGCCGCGGTCGAGCTTCGCGACCGAGTTCGTGCTGCGCGAGCTGCTCTCGGCGCTGGGCGCGCCGCTCACGGCCGAGGATGCGCCCGCCGACAGCTTCTCCGAGAGCTTGAGCGAAGACACCGAGTCGCAGCCCGCCGCTCCAGCCGCACACGGCGCCCAGTCGCGCGTCATGCTCGTGCGCCGCACCAACAGCTCGCAGCGGACCGCGACGCTCGTGGACAGAGAGTTCGACGTGGAGGCCTTCGTCCCGAGCCACGTGAGCGCCGCGCTGCAGCAGGGATGCGGCTACCAGACGCTCGGGCGGCTGCGCGGCAGCGTCGTGCGCGTGACCAAGTACCACTTCGCCACGATGGCGCGCTGCCTGGCCGCGGACCAGCAGAACCCTAGAGAGGCGTCGGTGTCTGCGCCCAATGTGGGCAGAGGCAAGGCCCGAGTGTATCTGTGGGTGGACGCGCTGGCCATCGTGGAGGACAACGAACTGGCGGTCCAGTCGCGCCCGGAGGTGCACAGTCACCCGCTGGTGGCTGAGCGACTGCAGACGCTAAGTGACGCCGAGCTGGAGAAGCAGCTCATGATCCACCAAGGACTGCCGCCTCTTCGAACGGCAGGGAGCGACGAGTTCGACGACGAGCGGCCGTTGCTGGAGGAGGACTGTGTCATCCCGGAGGACCAGGAACAGGAGCTGGAAGCGCAGGACGAGTGGGGACCACCGACCACTGCTGAACCACAACCGACGGATTCAGAGCTGATTAAGGAGAACGGCTCCGTGCCCATGCCGGAGTCGCAGGTTGTCCGTGGCCCTGCGTCCCCGGAGAAAGCGCAGTCGACGCAGGACTCGATGGCGTCGTCTGGGAATTTGTCTGGGACGTCTGTGGGAAACATGTCGGTGACGTTGTCGGGGAACCCGTCGGTATCGCTGAGCGGAGAGTCGTCACTGGACAGCCAAAGATTCCAGTTTCAGCAGGAGAATATCCGAGAGACGTTTGTGACTGGCAGCGACTTGGAAAGCAGCGATACAGTGGATGAAGACGATGAGCTTGACGAATCGAAGAAGTCAACGCCTAGTACGCCGAAATCTAAGCGAAAAACTCGAGTCAGCGGGAAACTCGCATCGACACACTCGAGCCCAGCTCCAATGACGCCAGAGTCAACGCAGAACTCCTGGGCAATTGTCGATCTTACCGATGATACTCCCGAAAAGGCTCTACGGTCAGCACCCAGTTTTGAAACAACCAAGGCGCGAAAAGAAGAGCTTGAGCCCAAGACTGAAGCTGGCGATTCACAAGAAGAGAAAAGTGATGATGCAGCAGCGCTTGCTACTTCGCCCACACCATCGACGACACAGCAGCCAGCCGAAAAACAAACACCAGCCAAAAGCTGGAATTTTCTTCGAAGGCTAGCATCGAACTTTTTAGGGACCCCCTCCGTTGAAGACCCAGACGCTACTCTCTCTGACAAAGAGGAAGATGACTCGGCTGAAAATGACCCGGACGCCACGCAGATTCTGGAGGAAAGGGAAGCGGACGAGGAGGACAAGCTTGCACCAGAGGAGTGTCTGTCATCTCAAGCGACTGTGGTGCTGCAATACGCCATTGATAGTGACGAAGATGCCAATGCATTTGAATACGAGGGCATGGCATCGGACGACATGGCTTCTCCCAGGTCGGTCGCACACAAGAGCAATAATCACTCAGTCAATGGGGAGCATGCTTCAACAGCAGAGAAAACAGATTCAGCAGACGACCTCACCTTAACTGAAGACTGGGTTGAACACGCAGTTACCCCGCAGAAAAGGTCGGGGTCGAAGGAGGACAATACGGGTTTTAGAACGCCTTCTCCACCTGCACATGCAGCGACACCAGGCACGGAGAAGCGTCCAACGCCAACCGTGTCGACGCGTCCAACACCAACCCCAGAAAGCACGGGTCGTGGTAGCAGCCATCCTGCCTCCCCTCCCAGTTCCAAAGACCCTGTACTTCCCACGGACTCTTCAGGACAACTATCGCCTGTCAAGAGCCCTTCTAAGCTTGTCATTTCGATTGGACCTGCAGGCAATAGCTCAAACCGCACTGGGTTTTCTTCTGCTGAGTCTCGAGGTTCCAAGCGCCGCCATCAACAGACTAACTCAGAGGACCCATCGCCGGCGACTACCGTTGAACAAGACAGTGCGGCACAGCCCGAGGTGCAAAATGATGGTGAATCGCGCGCCAAACCGCAGAAACGTCGTCGACGAGATATCCTCTCGACGGAGGAAAGTCTTGAGGCTGGGTCTCAATCGCCTCAATTCGAGCAACCAGCTGCGTCGTTGTTACCCCGACGAAGACTTCAATCTGATCGCGGGACTGTCGTAGCCGATAGCTATTCACTCGATGCGGTGTGCCGATCGTTGGGCTCGAATGCACGAGACCAGGCTAATGAAGAGGAGCGGGCGCGCTCATCACAGCAACCGCGCCGCGCTTGGAAGCGGTACGAGAACCTCTTCCCGTCACTGAACATGACTCGCCTGAAGGAGATGATGGCACAAGGCAAACAACGCTAGGAATGATATTAAACAACGTGAATGTGGTTATCTTTTTCAGAAGTGCAGGCGGCTTTCACGACAATGTAGCACACGTGGAATCGATTCATACCGCTGAGGTATCAACAGCGCAGAAATCGCCCATTCAAGACTCATATCTGGTCCTCGGCTCCGCCATCGAGAGTGCCTTCACCAAGCGTGGGTAGGCGAACCCCGTGTTGTGAAAAGCTTGAAAAGTTTCGAGGCGAACGCGCTGAAAGTGGTCGTAGACGTCATCATCGATGCACACAAATGCAATGCTGGTATTCCAGTGTGGACGCAGTCGGATGAGATCACGTATAGCACTCAGCGCAATATCGGCCGCGCGGGGCACAGCAAAGCGATACAAACCCGTGGAGATGGAAGCCACAGCGGCACACTCGATATCGTTGCTGTCCACGGCGAGAAACGCATTCACATACGCCTTGTACAGCAGCATCTCCGCGCTCGAAGCTCCTTGCATGGGTCCCACACAGTGCACTAGCAGCCGCATCCCAGAGCCGCAGCCCACGGTGCACATGACGTTCCCGGCCTTCGCATTGTTTCTCATATGGAGGTTCATCACGGCTCGATCGAGATCGGGGCCTGCGCGCTCGTGCACGCGGCCAGCAACACCCCGCGACGGGTTTCGGTACGAACACGACGTTGGGAACACCAGGCAGTCAACCCCCTGGTCTCCGACTGTAGTGATGGTCCCCAGGTCACCCTTCACGACGTGGACGCATCGTTCGAAGCGCTCGAGTTGAGTGCGGAGACTCAAATAGTCAACCAGCTCCAAGCAGCCCACGTCGAGATTGGCGCTGCGATGCACTTTGAAATCCTCCAGGCCCACGTGGCAGTGAGCTTGCAGCACCTCTCGCCACCACTTGTCTTCAAGAAGGACGACGCTAGTGCTGCTGACTTGGGCCATAGCCTTGCATAGCACCAACAGGGACCCGGCGTCCAGGTAAAGCACGAAGTCGTGGAGAAGTTCTTTGCGGAGCAGGAGCGTCCCAGACAAAGCAGCTCTCAGAGCAGCAGGAGCAGGAGCGGAAGCGGCAACAGCAGAGATAAACCGACCAGTCTTAGCCGAGCGACGTCGACCAGACGGTGTGCCGCGGCTTCGGTGCTTGGTGCCCGCCATTCGAGTTCTCACAAGGTTGAATATCGGCTTCTGGTCAAGTGAGCTAACTGTCGGATCGATCTCAGTCAATAAAAAAAACAACGCTGAGACCGTTAACTTCAACATGTTGTGTTAAAAATGAAGGACACCAGCAGAGCAGGCAAGTTTGTTAATGCAGTTATAAGGCAGCTCTTCTTCAGGGCTACGTGGGGGTTATCTCTTCCGTTGTAGCGGAGCAAGGGGTTAGAACGTTTCCCAGTTGCCGGTGGAAGCCGTGTTCGATAACCCCAGCAGGTCTGCTTCACCGCTTGCGCCGGCGTTACTAGCCTTCTTCGGCGAGCTCGCCGACCCAAACGGATCTATGTCGTCGTCCTCCTCCTCGGCTTTGTCGGCATCTTTCTTCTTCGTGTTGAGCTTGATCCGGATGGTTTGGCCCTCTTTCAGCGAATAGTCAACGGGGGGAGCAGTGGTGGTGCTCTGCTGCTGAGTCTTTTCACGCTTCAGCTCCCTGCACAGACGCATAGCACCAAAACTGTCAGCACTCAGGACATTGCAGTCTGAATACCAGAATCGCCAACGCACTTGTTGAAATCGTCGATGGCGACATTGAAGTCGAACGCATCGCTGCGGTTGTTGAAGGCGATGCCGATAAATGCGTGGCGGCCTGGCAGCAAGTAGCTAACAGCGTTAGGAACTTGGGCAGTCGCAAACGAACCGGTTGGAAAAACGTACCAGACGTGCGATCAACGGCACGCAGGACGAAGTACCGACTGCTGTCGACCACTGCAAAGCAGGAATCAAATTGGTCAGCACGGATCGAGGAACACATGAAGACATGTACTCTTCGTGGAGGCCTTTTACCCTTCTGGATGGCAGGCGGTCCGTCAGCCTTAATCGGACACGCTGCAAACAAGGTGCCCGTGTTGGGGTCCTTCAGCTCGATGACCGCGTCCTCACCGACAGAAGAAACCTGCAGGCGGCCAGTCCACGCTGGTGTGCTGGGCCACGAGTCCGCCCTACACAGTCGCCGCATCAATTAGAGCCAATTCGTCGACGCGGGTCGGTTCGTGCTTTGTGCGTGTACCTGTGGCCAGCCGCCGACGCCTGCGGAGGGATCTGAAACACGAAGATCTGGTTGATCATCGCCAGGACGCGCTGCACTTCTGCCTCGACGAATCAATCCACAAGCTCACCAGTGAGCTCGAGCTCCTCTTTGAGGCCATGGCCACAACGGCACGTACCGACTTCTGCCATGCTGCTGCTGTTTCCACGAGCTTGTTATGAAGCGAGGGTGGTGCGGAGTATCTGAGCGAGTAGTCTGGCTAGCTTACAAGCAAATGAGCGTAGTGGCGCCTGGAGGCGAAGACCTCGGGTCGTTACGCGCCCCTTGACGCTAAATGCAGCGTCGGCGTCGATCGCTGCTTCCGGTTCTGACCACTCTCGCGATGCTGTTCACTTTACGCAAGTAGCTAGCAGCAATGTCATCCTCATCACGCACACCGCCATCTGCGTGTGCTGTCTGTCGCTGGGCGAGCAGCAGCAGCAGCTCGACCAAGTTGAAGTCATGTTGAAGTGGAAGGTTGCGCGAAGGTACGTAGCTCCAATACCGTCCCTTTTCTGCATGTTTGCAAGGGGCACATCCCCAAGGCAACATATCTCATTCGGACCATGGTGGTGACCTTCGCTGCGCTGCTGCTGCTATTAGCGGTGACGCTGTCCACACCCGCCGAGGCCTCCACGTTCCCCTCGCACGCCAAGGACGGGCGGCTGTGGAAGCTCGTGCAGGCGGAGGACCAGCTGCTGTTCCAGGCCGAGGCCCAGCAGCTCTGGTTCGGCCAGACGGTGGACCACTTCGCCGCGGACAGCAACGCCACCTTCCAGCAGCGCTACTACCAGGTGGACACGTTCTGGAGCAAGCCCAATGGGCCCGTGATCCTCTACATCGGGGGAGAAGGCGCGCTGGAGCAGGCCCCGGCCGGGTTCGTGCACGTCATCGCCCAGAAGTTCGGCGCCAAGGTGACGAAGCAGTTTGATGCCAGAATGCTGTCATTCCCCCACTAAATTATGATTTTTTATGATTTTCTTTATTATTAGATTCTGGCTCTGGAGCATCGCTTCTACGGCAAAAGTATCCCGAACGGAGACCTCTCGACGGACAACTACCGTCATCTGACGGTGCAGCAGGCGCTCGCGGATCTCAAGCACTTCAAGGAGAGTTACCAGAGCCAGTTGGGGGCGGAGGATGCCAATCAGTGGATTGCAATTGGAGGGTCTTATCCGGGGGCGCTCTCGGCGTGGTTCCGTGTCGCGTACCCGGACACGACAGTGGCGTCGTTGTCGTCGTCGGGGGTGGTGCAGCCCGTGTACAAGTTCCACCAGTTCGATGAGCAGGTGGCGCTGGCGGCAGGACCGTCGTGTGCGGATGTACTGCGCCTCACTACTGCTGCATTTGAGAAGGAGCTCACAAGCGGCAATGCGACGACAGTGAAGGGATTGTTTGGGGCCCAGGATCTAGCGGATGCCGACTTCTTCTACATGATTGCAGATGCTGCTGCCATGGCGGTGCAGTATGGGCACAAGGATGTCGTGTGCGACAGCATGGTTGGGGCCTTTGAGCGCAACAACTCGCTAGTCGATGCCTTCGCTAGCTTCACAATCGACATGTACGGATCTTCGTTCGGCAGCGGATGCTTCTACGATACGAAGTGCCTGTCAAGTGACCAAGCTCGCTGGGGGGATGGACGTTCTTGGCGCTGGCAGAAGTGCTCGCAGCTCGCATACTTCCAGGTTGCCCCCAAGGAGAAAAGCCTGCGCTCGGTGACAGTGGATCTCGATTACCACCTGAAACAGTGCCAGGCTGTCTTTGGTGATGTAGTGCACCCGTCCGAAGGTGTGGACGAGATCACTAAGCTGTACGGAGGTGACCACCCGAATGGCCACAATATATTTTTCTCGAACGGTGGCGATGACCCATGGCAACGTGCGTCGGTCCTCAAGACGCTGTCAGATGACGAAATTGCCAATCTGGCGAAGTGCGAGCTGTGTGGCCACTGCGGTGATCTGCGCGCCAACCCGAACGTGCCTGAGCCACTGAAGAAGCAGCAAGAGCAGATCCTCGAATATCTAGCGAAGTGGCTTGGTGCCTCTGGTGAAGTGGAGGTCGCGGTGAACGTCGTACACGAAGCCGTCATCCCTCACGCGCAGGAGGACGACGATAATGAACAGGAGATGGCTGGACTGCAGCTTGCCGGCCTGCACAAATCTTCGCCGCTGGTCCTTATCCCCATTGTTGTCGCGTTCCTTGCATTGGTGGGAGTCCTGCATGCTGATGTTGTTCGCGACTCCCCGGGAGGAATGCAGCTGATTCGATACCGGCTTGCACACACGCACGAGTTTTGAGCATTGCAGCAGATAACGACGAAGCCACCTCCGGATGAACCGAGGTGGAATCTGTACGAGTAGAGATTGGTAGGAGCTTGCCGACGTACGATGATTGCTTGTGTATCTTCATCTTTTTTTCTTCATTTTCTTGAAATGAACGTACAAGTCCATTCTAAGCCTGTGTCTATAACGTACGCATCAATATTGATCACTTTCGCGGTGATCTGCAGTAGTCGAGACAGTTTCAAGCTGCCTGCGTCCGCACCTTCGTCTTCTTAGCTGGTGCGGGGAGCGTGGACTGGCCCATCGTCTCCTTTGTCGAGATGTAGGCGTACGTGGCGCCACCGATAGATACAACAACGATGCCGATGGCCTTCTGTACAGTGATCACGTCGTTGTTGATGAGGATGGACATGACGATCACGACCACCTGCTTCATGTTGCCGCACACGCATAGCGTCACAGGAGACGTGACCTTGTTGGCCATAAAGCTCGTGACGTTTAGCATGAAGCTAATGATGCCGGTCAGGATGAACCAGAAGCTAGCCGACGGCACCACTTCCCAGCTGTCCTTGATCGTGTTCACCTCGCCGGTCAGGAACATGGTGATCAGGCACCAGCAGGCCGACAGCGGCGCCTGATGCAGGATCAGATCCACGGGGTGCAGCTTCAGGTCTCCGCTCAGGAACTGCAACCAAGCGAAGCATACACAAAGCGCCGGTTAGTCTATCACCTTCAACATCGCAAAGATTCCTGAACGGATCAAAACTTCCTCCCGTACCTTGTTGGACAGCACTGCCTTCAAACCAGCGAAAATAATGGCCACGACCGTGATGACGAAGCCTAGTACCGTGGAAGAGTTGTCTCCCGTGCAGGCCAAGTAGACGCCAAACGCCACGGGGACCAGCGACAATTTGCGCTTGAGCGAGTACGACTTGCCGAGGATGAGCATGCTGAGCACGACGACGACCGCCGGAACCAGCGCGCGCATGACCTGGTTGAAGGAGATGGACACGAGGCCGAGACTCCAGTTGCCTGTGATGATGTTGCTCACGAAGATGAAGGAGAAGTAGACCATGAGCTGCTTCTGGCCGGGCTTGAGCGGCTTGCGCTCGATGCCCTTGTACACGTGGATGTACAGGAAGGCGCCCAGCGTGTTGCACGTCATGTGCACGAAGGTGAGCGTCACGGGCAGGCGCAGCGCGCCCAGCGCCTTCTTGTTCCAGAAGGTCACGCCGATGTTCTGCGTGAACCACATGCTGAGCCAGAAGACCACGACGGACGGCGCCACGTACGACGTCTTGGCCGTGGCCGCCACCTTCTCCTTCTTCTTGAGCTCCAGGTCGTCGGCCGTCTCCAGGTCCAGCTGCGCCTGCTTGGCCTTGGCCTTAGCCTTGCTGTCGTTGTTGTCGTCGCCGTCCTCGTCCAGCAGCTGCGTCGTCTCCGTCGTGCCGTCCTCGTCGTCGACCTCGGGGCGCACGTCCACGGACACGTGGCCGCCTTTGCTCGACTGGATGAGGCCGGCACCGCCCGACTGGGTGCGCGGCCGCGCGCTGAGCGTGTCCAGAGCCATGGCGTCTGCTGCTACGTCTGCGAGTTACGGGGGGAATCGGGCTGTGGCTTGAGCTGCTCGGCGTCGAAGTGAGTCTGGCCCGGGACGAGGCTGACGTTCGAACTGACGATAAAAAAAAAGGGATAGTGCGGGAAGAGAGCCGGTAAAGTGGATAACAAGGGAAACATGTGTGATAAAGCAGTAAAAACAACAGCAAGGTGACTATGTGTGATGGGAGATTCGGAGGATATCCAGGTGTTCTTTGGAGGTTAATTTGTACGTTTTGACTTCAGTGGGGTGTCAACAACGCCGGCCGTTGTTTGCTTCAGATTTGGGATCGTGAGCCGTTGGGTAACGATCTCTGCTGGGGACATCGTCAATGCGATGCTGCGCCACCGAAACCGAGGCAGGCGTTGCTGCTGCCCGCTTTTTGAATTTTCAGCGCCGCCTTCCGAGCGGATTCTGCTGGCATGGCCTTCGTTTCGAGGCGGTGGATCTTGGAGGGGCGTACTGCTTGATACTTGAGCTTGACGGTGGCCTCAAAGAGTATTATAGCTGCGTCGTAGGTGCGGCCATCCGTCAGCTAGCCTCGACCTCCATGACGCTGACGTGGATGCTGGTCGTCGCCCGCAGCCGCTTGATCGCGAGCTCCACCATGCGCTTGAGCCCCGCACCTGCGGCATATTTGGCCATTTCTGAACTGAGACGAAGGATCCATGTAGAGGGACGCGAGGAAGAGCAAGTCGTACCGGTGGTCGTGATCCCCGATGCCGCCTGGAAGCCCGCGAACAAGGCGCAGAGCGGGCCGAGCGCCACGAGCTGGAGCCCCGCTCCATCCTGCGCGTCCTGCTCCATCTCAGATCGGCCAGTGAACTATCTGGACGTTTCAATCACTACTAACAGCACACACAGCACTCACCTGCCAGTTCTGCTGCACGCGATCCAGCTCACACAGCAGCTCGTAGACACCCCGACACTGGCGGAAATGCACGCGGTGGAGGCACTCGGCAGCCAACTCGGTCGTCATCGCTGCGTCAGGACTTGAGACAGCCGCCGCCAGCCGCTTGGTCGCGCGCTTCGGGTCTCGCACCAGGAACAACACTTGCTTTCCTTCTCTTGCAACCAGCAGGGCAGCCAGTACACATTGCTGCCATAGGTGAATGCCATTGCAATCCGTCAGCAAGACGACATCAAGCAAGGCATCACACCCACAGCTCCCTAGACCTCAACACTGCAGCTCTGAACCCTCTCCAATGCATTTCCAAGCGCGGAACTATCACAGCAAAGTGTGGTGCGTGTCAGAAACTTGTGGCATTGACTGCAGCTCTAGGTATTCAACAGACAAGTAGTGTGGCACAACCTCGGGTCACTTCGCTGCGTCGCCAGCGTTGACACGGCGACTAGCGGGGCGCTGCAAAGCGCGGCAGCCTGTTGTCGCTGCGCCCGCATCTCCTGCGAGTAAACGCTCGACGCGAAGAGCTGCTCGGCCGTCGCGTTCGCGGGCGCGTCGCCCAGCTCCTCCGCGCGCAGCAGCCGCTTGAGCCGCGGCATGTCACCGTGTCAGAATGATGGTCAACTGTTACAAAATCGAGGGAGATAGTGACCTCGAAGCCGGACCCTTCAGGTACAGGTACACTTCCTTCCTCGGGCTCGGGGATGTCTTCGACGCCTCCGTTGCGCTCCCAGGGGCGTCTGGACGCGTCGCTGGGCGCGTCTTCCTCCTCTGCAGGTCCTGGAGTCTCCTCTGATGGCGTGGACGCGCTGTTCTCCGCGTCTCGAGGCGCTGGAGCCGCCTCGTCCCCGTCCGCCGCGAGCCCCGAGCAGTTCCGCCCGCCCATGTCGTTCCTGCGCCGCGTGACGTCCGCGCCGACAGCCAATCGCGACGACCGAGACAAGCGCAAGGAGATGGAGCGCAAGGAGCTGCTGGAGATGATCCTCGAGTCCATCGCCAACGTGCCCAAGGCCGTGGAGCGGATCCACACGAACGAGAAGCTGCGGCAGGCGCTGCACCAGGAGATGGGCGAGCAGAACTCGCTGCTGCACCGGTTCTTCGACTCGAGACAGCAAGAACAGGGCCTGACGCTGCGTGACAGTATCTCGGAGGACAATTTGCAGCGCTGGGACCTCAGTCGACGCGCTGTGAGCGAAGAGGAAGACGACAGTCTGCTGCCTGCACGTCCTGCGACGTCACTGGGGGTTTATGACAACTATAAACACAGCCAGGAGGACGACGACGATGAAGGCAGCGAGGACAGCGAGGATAGCAGCAGTGACTATGGATCAGGGTACGAGAACGACCTGGCCGAAGCGGTGAACCAGCTTTGCATGACGGACGAGACGCTGACGGCTATGGACGTCATGGTATCGGACCCGATTGGCATTGTGCAGACGAGCTTTACGGGCGGCAGCTCGGCGAGGATCTCGAGCTCGCCGCAGTCGTCGTTCGGGTTGGGCGCCTCGCCAGGAACGACGTCGATGGACGGTGAACCGGTGTCGGCGCTTTGGCCGCGGCAGCCGAACCAGTTCGCGTTCACCCAAGAGGAAGATAACAACGTTCGGGCGGAAGATGAAGTATACAGTGAGATGGTAAGCTCCGTCGGTGAGGACGAAACGTTCCAGGACGATGTGGATGACGATGAGGGAGGCGAAGGAGAAAATATGGGTGACGAGACCGAAGAGAAGCTGTTTGAAATGGACGACGATGAGGACGATAGTGATGGAGACGGCGCTGGTAATGAAGAAGAAAAATTGGCCAAGGATATGCCGCACTTCAGCGCTGATGATACGGTGTCGGATCCGTTTGTTGTTGGATCTCCAATTCAGGGCCAGGTGACGACGTTCCAGCACGACCTCGATGGAAAGTCAAAGCAGAAGGCCGACATGGTCCACACGGTTGATATAAAAGAAGGCGACGGTATTTGTGACGACGCTGGGGGTGAAGGTTCCGAGGATAGCCACGACGACGACGACGACGATGATGATGATGGCGAACCTAAAGAATACGAGGTTTTTCAGCTCCGCATCATTCGAGAAAAAAATCGCACTGGATTCGAGCCAAACAAGGACTGGCGTCCTCGTGCCGGGACGTTGATTGGGGACCGATACAAGGTATGCGGCAGAAGAATTTTGACGAAAATATTGCGTTGTGCTTATTTCTCGCGTGAATGTTGTGTAGGTGGAAATGGCAATTGGAGAAGCGGTGTTCAGCCGAACGTACAAGTGTATCGACACAACCACTGACCAGTCAGTATGTCTCAAGATCATCAAGAACAACAAGGAGTACTTCGATCAAGGCCTCGATGAGATTCGCGTCTTGGAATACATCGATCACAATTGCAAGGTGGACGAGAGGCATCTCGTGCGTCTTCTGGACGCGTTCTACTTTCGCGAGCACCTGATTATCGTGACTGAGGTGCGTTGGTGGGGTGGACTTCTTTTGGCTTGACCTCGCACTCACATCTCTTATTTTGGTGTGCAGCTCCTCCGTGACAACCTGTACGAATTCTCTCGGCTGCTTCTACAGCGCGGTGTGATCAACTACTTCAGCATTCCTCGCCTGAAAAAAATTACCATTGAAGTGCTGGAGGCGTTGGATACCCTGCACTTGTTGGGAATTGTTCACTGCGACCTCAAACCAGAGAATATCCTCATTCAAAACTTCAGCGCATGCAGCGTCAAGGTGATCGACTTTGGCTCGGCGTGTTTCACTACAGACGAGCTCACAACCTACGTCCAGTCGCGTTCGTATCGTGCTCCGGAGGTAGGTTCAGCTCGACAGTGCGTTCGTGCAGCCATATTCTGACCTTTTCGCTGTTCCTGCAAGGTGATTCTCGGACTCCTGTACGACACGAAGATCGATCTATGGTCGCTCGGGTGCGTCATCGCCGAGATGTTCACGGGCGAGGTTCTCTTCCGCAACGACTCGGAGCAGACTCTTCTGGCACGGATCCTGGCGACAATCGGTGCGTTCTCAAGACGTCTCCCTGCTCCAGCCTGCTCTGCGTTGTTTAGCAGCTGACATTTGCTGCGTGCTTCCCTCCAGGGCCCATCCCTGCGTCGCTGCTCGTCGACCGCGCGGACTTGCAGCACCAGTTGATCGACACGGGATTGTTCACAGTGGACCCCTTGGGCAACGGCGTGCTGGCCGCGAGTCTGCACCTGCCTCCACTGGAGCAAGCCGTGCACACGAGCGACGCCGAGTTCCTCGCCTTCTTGCGCGCGCTGCTGCAGATCGACCCGGCGCTTCGACTGTCGGCGCGCGAGGCATTGGCGCACCCGTGGCTTCAACAAGGCGTCTTCGCCGAGAACCGCATCTGATTGGTCGATGTGTGCCACACCATTACCCGTCAAGATTATCCGGCCAATGCAAACAGGCGTCCTTATTTTCCGCAGTCAGTCAATAAAGCGCGGGACGGATGGCGCCTCCGGGTGACGACGGCGTCTCGGCGGTGGGTGGCGCTCTGCATGTTGCGTTGCTGTGCTTGAATAGGCTGGTCCGCGTCTCGGGCCGTAGAATTTATAGAGAAAAAGCGGCTGCTCCGTGTATCAGCGACTGAGTGTACGCGTGTCTGTCTGCTGGCCGCGTTTGTGATTTGTGGTGGCTGCTCTGTGGGGGTTATTAGAGCCAGGAGATGCAGAACCAAGTGGAGACTCTGCGTCTGGACGGGGACCCGCAGTCGCCACAGAGGACGGCGGACAAGGAGGCCAAAAGACGCAGCACCAGCACCGACTCGTCGTCGCCCGGCAGCGAGGCGGAAGGTCCCAGCCAGGAGCTGACAACGAGCGACGGTGTCGGCTTCAACACCAGCGACAAGTGGGCCAAGTTCTACCCGAACCAGGAGGTGGCGGTGGTCACGAGCATCGGACAGCCGCCGATCCCCCCGGAAGGTGAGGGAGGAGATTGAAAGAATGTGGGAGAACGGTGGGTTGACTGACGGGTGTGCGGGTTGTAGGGTATGTTCCGCTGCGCCATGGCCACCAGCAGAGTTCGGAGATCTCCATGGTCTTAGAGAAAGGCGTCCCGAACGGGTGAGTGGGTGCTGCTTTTCTTGAGTCGGAAGTTTGATCGGGCGGTGGATTGACAATGCTTCTTGGTTTTTATGTGTTTTATTCTCTCCTAGCTTCTCGGTGGACACGCTCCTGTGGGACGAGAAATTGCTGGAGCAGCGTATCATGCAGCTGACTGCGTGGACCCGGCGGTCTCCCATGCCGCGTCGCCAGAAGCTCGACCGAATCAACCGCATGGTCAACCAATGTAACACTACAAATACCAAGACTTGCTGATGAAGCCGATTCCATGTAAAGCGCTTGCTGTTGATTGCTGCTGTTGTAACAAAAGTTGGTGCCTGGTGAGGGGTAGTTAGTACTGAAGTAGTACAGCTTCGGTGAAGGGCTTTGCCGGTATTTCTGTCAGTCGTCGGTTGAGCCGAACAAAGCGAAGCGTCCTGCTCTAATCGGCCATGAGCGCTCTGTTACTGCGGTGGCTGAATGACGAGCTCAAATTGCATCGCAAAGTGGAGGTGCTGGAACGAGATGCCAGCAACGGGTACATCATCGCCGAAGTGTTGCATCTCCAAGGCCTGGAGCCCCAGTTGGAGAGCTACGAAAACTCTTCAACCGCTGCAGCCAAGATCCACAACATGGAGCTGCTCGGCGAGAAGTTCGCGGCGCTGGGAGTTCCTTTCCCCGTGAATACTCGTCGTGCCATCATGATGGAGGATCGCTCTGCAGTACTTCAGTTTCTGTTACAACTCAAGGACTTCCTTCGTCGACGACCGAAACGCCGACCGGAGAGTGCCAAAGTGACGCCACTAGAGCAAGCAGTAACAAACGCACTAGTTGCTGCCAAGTCTTTAGATTTTCCTCCGCGGGATGTTGAAGAGCGCTTCGTGGTGAAGATGACGACGAAATTCCACCCCAAAGAGCTTCGCTATCACAAGGACATCGACATGGCTGTGCACTTGCGCAAGTTTGAACAAGCGCAGTGGCAAGCTGAAAACGAGTTAAATGGCGTAAGGGCGAACGGTTGATCGCATCTCAGGCTCAAACTTGACTAACCATTTGTTTTTGTTTGCTCATAGTTCCACCAACAATCCAAAGCTGGCAAGAATGCGAGCTCAGCGGCAGGGTACACTGCTGCTCGTGCTCACCTGCAAGAGAAGGCTCAGTTCATGCGCGACTGGGACCGTGAGCATCACGACAAGTGGAAGCACACGCAGGTGGGCTGGAAACACCATTGAAATCACCTTGATTTCCGGACTGATCCTTGTGTATTAGCGTCTTAACTTGGCTGCAGAGCGTGGCGACTTGCGGCTTGAGTTGACCTTGGAAGCTCGACGACACATTTACGCTGAGGCGAAGCTGGCTGGGAGCCAACAAGACGCTTCTGTTGGCGTAGTGGAGTTTGAGAAGAACATGGACAGGCTTGGACTTGCATCCGGCGGTGCGGAACTCTCTCTCCGCGCAGTCCCGGCAAATGATGCTGGAACACTTGCTCACCTTCGCACTTTGGAGAAACGAGTCGAGGATCTCGATTTCCGGCCTTCCAACAACGTCAAAATGATGAAAGAGCTGCGTAAGCGACGTAAAGCGCAGTTGGCAGCGGAGAAAGATCGTCGCTTGAGACGGCAGAAAGCGTTGGCAGATCAGAAAAAGGTAGTGATTGTGCTTCACTTGTAGCTCCGTGTCAAATGGGTCGGGACTCATCGAGTGTTCATTTTATCTGGTTGTTGGTCTGCTAGTCAATTGAGGCCCACGAAACGGGACGAACGAACGGTGGTAGCGATCCTGACAGTAGCCAGAATCCGGTTGTCACGGATCCAACATTGGTGCCAGAAAATACAAATGAGACTGAGGCAATTGTGAATCCTCGTGAAAAATACCTGGAAGATAAGCGAGCAGAACTGGAGGAGAATTACGCTCGCTTACGGGAGTTTGGAAGTGTAAAACGGGGAGAAGACATGAAGGTACTGGAAGAACTTCGCTCGGCGAAGCGTAAAAAGGAGCAGCTTCGCGCTTGGGGTGTATGTTCAGATGCTGTTGATGGTTTGTTCTCTCTAGCGATGGCCGTTGTCTCCTCCAGGTAAATACGACTTGAAGGGTACTCGGTACTTGGCTTCCCAGTGATTTTAACTCATGAGTGGCTATGGTTGTGTGGTGTTGCAGTGAAAGAGACACACTGGACGTAGAACCTCTGACAAAGGAACTGTGTCTTCAAGTGGCCCCACCACTGCCAATTCTCTGTGATCAGGGCGGCCAGGAACTGCAGTACGAGCTGGATGCGTCAATCCAAAACTTTTTGTCCTGTTCGGAAGTGTGGGCCACGCTTCCGCTCCAGTCCAGGATCACCACGTACGACGTCAAGAGCGACATTCAAGCCTTGGCTGAAAGCTGGGGCAGCCCAAGCAAATCATTGGACACGTCTTGGTCTCGCCCTGCTTCCTTCGTTTTGCTGAGCGTGTTCACTGAGGACGAAAGTGGCATCGAACTTGCGCGACGAGTCTCGACGGAGCACCACCTGGCATTTCTGCAACTGGAACCCCTTGTGGACGAGTGCGTGAAGATGAGTTACGACCCTCAAAAGATCGGAGACCAAGTTGCGTCACTCAGTGACCGCGAGGTATGTGGAAAACATGTGCACAATTTTCATTTTGTAGTTGTTCTGGCTGCTAACAAAGCACTTTGGCTATGGTAGCGGGAACTTGGCCCCTTCGGACCAAAGATCACCGGATTTCGACAGAAGAGTACGCCACTTCCGGACACTTTGGCTGTAGAGATCATGGCAAAAGGTGTATCCCTGTGCCGACGAGACACTTTAGCAACTCCACTCGAAGTTGCTGCAAACATATCACCAAACGGATGCATGCTACACAATTTCCCAAGGTAAGGCATCCTTACACGCGTTAACTCTGTATCGTCAATTGAAACGCTCTTGTCATTGACTATCTGTCGACATGCGTACAGGACACTGGACGAAGCCAAGCGTTTAGAGAAGGCAATCCTGTCAGATCTTCCGAGGGAAGAAGGCGACCCAACTAATGCAGCAAACTATGAAGGAAGCACCGCTCTTCCAGAGGAGGCAGTTGTTCCTGCCATTGTTTCTGCTTGGGATTGCGTGGTGTCAATATCTCCCGACCTGCCTCCAGTGGTGGAGCAAGCAGATGCAGAGAAAACCATGCAAGGTTCAGATTCCTCCTCAGACTTGGTCGATAAGCCGAGCCCCTCGCCTTCAAAGATGTTAGCAGCCGAAAGCCAGCGAAAACTTGCACTGGACGAAGAGCAGCGTATTCGTAACGAAGAGCAGAGATCGAATCTGGAGACTTACTGGAGTCAAACGACTCGCCACGTTCAGCTTAAGCGAGTGGGGCTGCACCGCGATGTGGTGGCGGAGGCCTTTCATTTGAGCATCGACCTTTATACACAGGCATCGTACAAAACGATCCCAGCGCTGATCGAGTGTGGGGTCGACGCTTTCCCCGAGCAGCTGAAAGAGGAACGGCACAGGAAGCACACGTCAATGAACCTCATTGACAGGGTCGGGTGGATGAAAGCCGCAAAAGAGATCGAGCTGGAGGACGAGGCCTTTGCAAAACTTTTCGAAATGCTGCAGAAGGTGAGTTTTGTTGTTCTTGTAAGCCTATGGAGGTTCCTTGGTACAGTACGAGTGTCTTAGTGTCTTGTACTGCCTAACATGTTGCTTCATTCGCAGTTAGAGACAAATCTCCACCAGAAAATTCGTGAGCCGATGGCAACAATTCGATCAGTTATGCAAGCCATCTCCGCACTGTCCGTCACTGCCGAGCAGGAGCTGGAGAGCGAGCTTTTCAGTGGTAGCGACCCATTTCAAGCCCTTCTGGACCAGGCGGCGACAAAGTTGAAGGCTGCCAACGCTTCGTCGAACCCAGAGCTTCGAGAGGTTTGGCTCATCTTTACTTTACTAGGTGTACCTGCGAACTTCTGCCATGCTTACTCACTTTGCTTTGGATTTAGCGCATTTTGACGGAACTGGAAGTCTCGCTTGGGGACCTGGCAGACTTCAACCGCGTAGCAGGCAACGATTTCGTTGATGCTATTGAGCAAGACCCATTCCCAGAAGTTATTGGTGCCGTGGACATCGTGTACCAATGCCTACCGTCGATCTGCTTTTACCTCAAGGACTACGCTATACAAAAGCTGGAGGTGCTCCGCTCTCAGCTGTACGATCGTGTACCATTCCTCTGTGAAAGTCTCCAAGATTCGGGATGTAAAGTGGTTCTTTCCAAACTACTTACACGGGAGGCTATGGGGGCTGCCACGGAGCTGGGGGGTGACAAAGCAGGAGGTGGAGAGCTCGCACAACTTGCTGGGGAAGAGGTGCTGAATATCCTCAGTCAGGTGGCATCCGAATATTCCTTCCACTTGGCTGATGAGCCCCCAGCTCAGAAGTACGCTCTAAGGGAGACGAATGTGACCACAGAGGAGATCACACGGCTACTCCAGCAAGTTGCGCTGCTGTGTCGCTTCACTGATCGATTGCGGCAAACGGCTGGACAGCTCTATGCGAGCGATCTGCGGCGTCTGCAGCAAGCCGTTCAACACGACATCCACCGGAAGGACAAGGCAATCGCCGATGCGATGGCGGACGTCAAGACGCACGGGCGTGCCACCTGGCCCATTCGAGACCTGGAGCTGAGCTCAATGTCTGGCATTGCAACTCATTTACCACGAGTTGAAAAGGAGAATTTCCTCACCATACCGCAACTTTGTGCCCTAGCGCACGTCTGCAAAATTTGGGAACTCTCTGATCCGATCGCAGCTGGAGCGTTTGGAGGCGCGGCCATCGCGAGTGACGTGTTCGTTGCGTTGGTCCTCGAGGTTGCAGCAAAGGAGGGATTTCCGCGGCGCTGGAGAGATGCAAGCGCGGTTGCAGCAGTCACACTGCAGCAATGCGCAACTCGAGGAGCGGTGTCGTGGCGGAAGTTCTTGTGGTCTTTGCTGTGCATCCAGTTTGCTGGGATGCCTTCGCTGGAGGATATTCTAGCATACGAGCAGCGAGCACGGACACCCGCGGCGATCAAGCGTCAGCAAAGAGTCGGCACTGATCAGGACGAGCACCGCGGCATCCTCCTATCACACGCAGACTTCTGGCATCTCCCCTTGTGGTTCGAGGAGCACAGCAACACCCGAGGCAGACACGACGCCCAGAAGCTGAAAGAGTTGGTCTTTCAGCTCTTTGCAACCGCATCCAACGGCGACGACACAGAGGCAGCAGGACAAATAGCGCTGCTCCCGATGCTGCTCTGCTGGTGCGTGCACCCGTCGTGCTCCTTCAGCGTCCGCCGCGAACTCGAGGAGTTCGCTCCTCGCTATCCACGAGGCTTGTTCCGTGCCTTCCAACTGCTCCGCCAGCACTCAGCCACCGCTTCAACTGCACTCTGCATCTCGTCACTGTTTGCCATCTCCGGTGCCAGCCCCGACACGCAGCTGTCACCATCACTTGCCTCCTTCACCTCCTTCCACCGCGAATGCCCCCCCGACCTGCCCCGCTTCTTCCTGCTGCGGAGCCCCCTGGAGGCTCTAGTAGTGCAGCCGTGACTGCCTAAGAACTCGGAATGCTCTGCAAGTACGTAGGTTCTAATATTATGGCACGCAGGGCCCCCCTCTAGCTGCTGCGGCTGTCTGTGGCCGCGTCCTCCTCCGCCTCCTCCTCCTTTTCTTCCCCGTCCTGCCGCTTGTCGCCGCGCCGCCGCTTCTTACGCAGGACGTCCGCATACAGCGAGTGCGCGAACAGTCCGGACAGCAGCCCCACCACGCAGGCGGAGCGCAGGCTGCCGGCGTAGCGCATGGCCAGCGCCGCCGCCACGACCCCGCCCGAGAACTTGACGCCGTCTTCCACGCCGGGCGCACGCGCCAGGACGCAGCTGGAGGCGGAGGCGGCCAGCGACGAGAACGTGGAGGTCAGCGCCAACTGGCGACCGCCAGGCGCCGCCGCCGCCGCCGCGGCCTTGGGCTGCTGCGCCGCCGTGTCCTGCTGCTCCATGGTCGAATGAGTTGGGAGACTCTGATTTTTCACCTTTCAATGTGATATTCTAACGTGACGTTTGCAATAGCAACATGGCTAGGCAGGCAGTACCGAGGTAAGTGCCCCGCATTCTCTCGGGCCACGCACCATGCAAAGCTGTATTCCAACCGGCAACGTCCAGACATGTTTTGGCCAAGGAACCTGCAGCACAGGCACGACAAAGCTGACACGAAACGTGGCAAGTCGCAGCGTTCACCTCCAATGCGGGCAACAATAGTTCACCCCACTTGGACACATAGCAGGTAGTTCCACGTGAAGCCTATGTCGCCCAGAACGTGCTTGTATCGGGCAGGTTGCACCTGACGACGCGTCCTAGGAATGGTCGTATTCTTGGCGAAGTGCCTTCAGCGACGGGAGGATCTTCTCGTTCCAATCCCGGCCCACGACTATTTGTCAAACAGAGAGCCCCAACTCTTTCAGTTCCGCTGCGTTTGCAACGAAGTAGTGTGTGCTGGTAATGCGCTGGACAATGGCGTAGCGCTGGCCTAAAGTTCTCGTCCCATTGGTATTGGGGCGTGCTGCTTGCGGCCAACGCGTATCGCTCGAAGGAACGACGAAACTCGCCATGAAGCTCCTTGTACCTCGCCAGCAGCTTCTGCTTGCTCACACTCAGTTCCGGACGCCCCCTCAAGCCGCCATCCCCCGTAAGCGTCGAACTGGCACGTCGGACAGGCAGCAAATGCGGAAGCGTGGCAGGCCCGAGAGCCGCGAACAGCATGGCGAGCTTCGCGCGCTCCTCGCATTTGAAAACGTGCGTTAACTATCGTGATATTCACTTTTATGGGTCAATTTTGACGAGAAGCGACTTCGATGGAGACGACACCTGCGACGGACAAGTGCCCGCACTACGGGCGGCGCTGCCACGTGCTGGCCGAGTGCTGCAAGACGTGGGTGGGCTGCCGCCTGTGCCACGACGCGCAGCTGGGCGAGCAGCACCAGATCGACCGCTTCGCCATCAGGCAGATGCGCTGCGACCTGTGCCGCACCGAGCAGCCCGTACGAGCAAAAGTCTCTGCCTGGTACTTCTGCTAGACGGTTCGCTGACTGCTGCTGACTGTCGCTAGTGCGCCCAGGAGTGCGTCCACTGCCACGAGAATATGGCCGCGTACTTCTGCTCCGTCTGCAACCTGTTCGACGATAAGGGACTGGAGAAGGAGGTTTTCCATTGCGACCAGTGCGGCATCTGCCGGTGCGTTGCGGGCTACTGAGAGGGGAGAGTGCTTATCATACCGGTGGAGCGGCAGCTGATGGGGCTGGGTCCTGCTTGTGGTACAGTGTTGGCGGCCGGGAGAACTACTACCATTGCGTCAAGTGCTGCGGGTGCTACCCGCACTCGCTCGAGGCCAAGCACAAGTGTCTGGAAGGCTCCATGCACCGCGAGTGCCCCATTTGTCTTGATGTGAGTGGCGGTGGGGGGATTTCCTAGCTGGTGGGAGCTCATCTTGATGCTGAGTCGTCTGCGGATTTACTTGGTGCAGGTGACGTTCGACTCGCTTGAGAGTGTGAACGTGCTGCCGTGTGGCCATGTCATGCACTCGAGCTGCTTCAAGGCATACGTCAAGCACCAGTGCGAGCGTAGCCCTGCTGTATGTCAATGTATACAGGCTGCTTGCTTCTAACGAACTTGATTTGCTGCGTGATGTTCGCGCTGTAGCAACATTGTGTGTCCAACCTGCCGGACGCTGATGTTTACCGAAGACGAAATCAACGGTGGAGGTGAAGAAAACGGCGAGGAAGGCACAGAAGGCGAAGAAGAGGGCGAGGAAGACGACAGTGATAGTGACGGCGAGGGAGACGGCAGTGATAGTGACGGAGATGACGTCGATGATGGTTCTAGCAGCAGCGAAGACTCGGACGAGGACGGTGTTGTCGTCCAAGTCGTACTAGGCGACGGAGACTCGGACGACGACAGCGACGTGGAAATGGACGCGGCACACGATGCGGAACGCAACGTGTGGCCGGGTGCTCACCGACCGTAGGATAGCTACGATAGCTAGGTATGAAGCGGACTGATGCCGTGCGGGGGCTTCATGTTGGTTCAATTTTTGTGGTTTAGGACGCGCAGGCGAGCAAGAGTTCACATAACGACGACGACAATACAGGGAACAGTCTGCTCTTGTCCGGCACGCGCCTCCTTCCACTTGCAAGTTAATAGTGTCCGCTTCTTGCTTCTCTAGTTGCTGGGCTCATGCGTTGCGATAACGCCCTCGGTAGACGCGCGCCGAGTGACTGTAGAGCGCCGCGGACTTGCAGTCGAGCGAGCAGAAGCCCGCGTAGCGACTGGTGCCGGCCACGAAGGAGCGCGTGCACATGCCGCACTGCTCCCAGCTGGCGCTGCCCTCGCTCACGGCCTTCCGCCGGCCCTGGAGCTCCTCGCGACTCACGGCTGTCGTGGCGAACGAGCTGCAGAGCTCCGAGCGGTTCGTGGAGCGCTTGCTGGCGCCCGCGAGCGCCACGGGCTGCAGCTGCTCGGCCTCTTCCTGCTTCTTGTCGCGCGCGCCGAGCTGGCGCAGGAGCTGGCGGGTCGAGTCGCGCAGACCCATCGGAGACTCGGGAGACTTGGGGCTGGAGGGTCGAATTCGGAAGTGGTTGCTGCACTGGACTTGCAGTTGGCGGGGAAAGTCGGGGCCCCCTGTCTTGGCTCTGCTTGAGCTCTCCGCGCTCGGAGTCCGATGGGGAAGGCGCTTGATGGCCGGAGATGAAGGGAAGGGGCGACCGAGGCTTTCCAGCTGGTCGGTGGCTCGCCCAGTCTGTTGGCGCTTTCGATAGTGGAAGCGAGTTGATGCAGCGGTGGGTACACATGTATTGTGCGTTCAATTCAAATTTTCTGGTTGAATCGATCCGGCCAAACCGCCAATCGCTCCACCCATCGTAAAGAATGAAATTCATGCGTGTTTAGGGGATGTTTCATTCGGGGGCAGGTTATTACTGAAGTATAATAGCTGGGGCAACTTCTCATTGTAAAAACAAATAGTTGACAGAAAAAATAAAATTTAAAGATATTAGATTTGCCCCACAACCGTGCGTGACCACAAGTCAGGCAAAGACCAAACAGCAGACCAGCAGCAGGAGAGCTGGTAGCTGGAGTTGTGCCACCTAACAAAGCACGAAGCTCCTCAGGCATGCCCTCCATGACTCTCTCCAGAGACCAAACCAGTGCTTCTAAAGCAAAAACAACAATCGGATTTGGCAGGGATTAATTTGCCGAAGTTGCCCAATCCGTCCTGACCAAAAAGCTCAGGACAGCTGGGGTAACAATACTGGTATGTGATTGGCCGAGAAAGTTGCCCCAGTTAGCCTGCCCCCGAATGAAACATCCCCTTAGAGGTTGTCAGCTTCGATTGACTTTCAGTCAGTACCAGCATTGCACCATGGCACTGCCATTGGCAGCCACGCCAGCGCCGCGCCTCCCCCTACCAGCTGCGTAGTCGTACACCGACACCATCTACGACCTCTCAATCCTCCCCAGATGCACGAACGACTTTATCGCGAGCAACTGCCCGAGATCGACCAAGAGCCCCACAATGATCTGCATGCCAGCGAGTCCGACGACTACGTCGGGCGATGCATCTAGAGCGACAACAACACACGCGTCGCTGAGACCCACATAAGTGACTACACGAGCAACTGCGGCCACTCCACAGCGGACCACAGAAACTATAATACCAGTCGATCCAAGGAGCCGTATCTGAGGCAGTACGAAGAACACCAGCATATCCTGTACGATCTACGGTCTCGTTGTATTGCTGCAGTGTGTTTGGACTTACTAGGTACTAAACAGAGCGATGTGACGTATTGAGCTTTTGATCGCGATATGCAGTGTAGAGAGAGAGATTCATGATCGTCTATTTACATATTGTTATGCGCAAGAAGTCTGAAATGTCCTAAGCCAGGAAATAAGCGCCGGTTNGCTGCTGAGGTGGAATAGCTGGAGCTTGCCGGCTCGCGCAGTGTAGTATTCGTCGAGAAACCTCGGCGTGTGTCCCCTGTTCCCCAGTCCAATGGCCGAGTAATTTGGTCCAGCACGTTCTCGCGCTCGGACAATTCCAAAACACGTGTGCTGCCGTTATCTCGATATGCAGTGTAGACGGTGTTGACATGCTCATTGTCACTTCAAGCCTTGAAGTTCAAGGACAATGATCAGCTATTTATTTAGATATTGACCAATCACCGTCAGGGGCGATTCTCTGCGCGATTCGAGGCTGGAGCCGAATCGCGCCGTTTTTGCAAATTTGGAGAGAATTGACAATATCTCTCGCGTGCAAATAGCGAGCCAGGTTGACACACCAACCGGCTGGCTGTAACCAATATGCTCGTCACAAGAATCCGGTGGTCGTCGCCACACACGGCAGCCATTTGGTCGGTCTTGCCTGGACACTCAAGACGCGCGCGCGAGCTTGTTGACGTACGTCGAAGTATTGGTGCACCGACAAGGGAAAGAATGGCAGCAAAAGCTGCAGAGGCAGGCGAGTCGCGGCTATAATGTCGCCCAAGAGCAAGCACACTTGGCACAGTACTGTGTACTGAGTACACTAAGGCGGGTTCCTAACGGGATCATCCTAGGGTCATGATCCAATTCTTGGGTGCTGATTGGTTGTTAAAAATACATATGGCGGCACCGACAATCCTCGATGATCTCAAAGTGGGGTCATCGGGCACTTTCGAATCACGGGTCACAGTCGTCAACGAAACATATCAAATGAAAGTGTCTCGGATGATCGTCTGTGTCGCTGCTGTTGTTGTTGCGAATGAGTTCCGACGACGTCGACGAGCGAAAATAGTTCCGCGCAAACGCCTGGAGTGGGAGTCACATCGTGATCGATTAGTCCAAGAAGGGCAGTGGGCGATGATTCTATAACGTGGGTGAGCACATATCGCCTCCATGACTTCAATGACTGTAGCATAGAATTCGGACTTGCTCACATCTGCAAGAACCCGAATAGAATGACAGGAGCCTCCCGCTAGCCACGAGATCGTCATTTGAACTTTGTTCGAAGGCGTTATCGGCCCTACGCCGGTTCTATTCTGTGTACGACGATGTCTCCATCAAACGGGCGGCTACTGAATTTGCTGATATCAGCAAGAACAACATCTTGACCGGGTGTGTGGGTTGTGTGGATGGATGGCTGTGCACAATCAAGGCTCCAAACACTCGCGAAGTTCCTGACGTCTCCGCATTTTTTCCGGTCATTATCTTTGACATGGAATTAACGTTCAAGCCATGTGTGATGCAGCTTGCAGATTTACGGGGTATTGCTTCAACTCGCCTGGGAAAGTCTCTGACAGCGTAGCTTTTAAGAAATGGCCGCTGAGTATCGGTGTAGCAAACCTGATGTTCGGATACTATGTTATTGGAGATAACGCTTATCCATTGGCGCAGTCGGTGCTCGTCCCTTTCACAAAACCAGAGATTAAATCAAGCGACTACTCAGACTACAACTTCTATCTCTTTCAATTGCGCATACGAATTGAAATGTCTTTTGGTCTCCTGGTAAACAAGTGGAAAATATTCAAGTGCCCTTTAGCTGTTGACTATGTTCACGCAGGCCTCGTCATCAAGACTTGCATGAAGCTACATAATTACTGCATCAACTGTCGCATTAGTCAGACAAACAGTGGGGGGCTCAGCACCGCAGCAATTAGAGAATTTCACGCGATGGATAACTGCAACTAGTTACCCACTGTAGCTGAAGTCTTCGACGAAGTGGAGCTGCCTGTTGTGAACGGCCATATTTTTCGGAAAGTTGTTCTTGGTCATATCCAGAGATATGACATGTCGCACCCAACAACTCGAAGGGGTAGTGAACGGTACTAGCTGCTTATGATTTGATCTTGGAGTTCGTCCGATTTGGCCTGGGCGGCCTGCCCACGCTGGTGAATAGCTTCACGATCACGTTTGAGGTCCGTGATATCCATCCCTCTCATTTTATTCTCGTGAATCTGCATGTCGAGGATGGTCAGGGCTTGGCGGCGGCGAGCAAGAATTCCATCAATTGCACCTAACTTCTCCACAACAACATTTCGCTGCATTTTTTCGCGTTTTAGACGCGCAACTGCAGTTTTCTCTTCAACCAAAGCACCCTTGATATTAGAAATTTCGCTCTCCACCAACTTGTTTACTGCAGTTGTGAGTGCTGCAACCGAGTCATTGTTGTCCTTTCGCTCCTCATTTATTTTGCGCTTGCGGTTCAATTTCGGTTTTGATGCATCCTTCTGTTGTTCTTTTTATTCATCGTCTTCATTATCTTCGTAGACACACGTCGCACAAATTTATCACCGTAGCAAAACTCCCAGAACTCCTCATGCGATCCCGACAACTTGCATCTTCCTTCAGCTGCAGCAAACCGACGGTTGCACTCTTTCCACATGGCCTGCAATCTTGCACCGGTTGTTGTTGTGATGTGATGGGGCTGAATACCGTCAAATAACGAGCTGTTGGACACTAGACTTTCAAAATCTTCATTTGCAGTATTGAAAGCCTCCGCTACCTCCTTCCAAAACTGTCGACCTCCATCATCAAGCTCCTTGCGAGTGAGAATATCCCCAGACGTGACGAAGCGCTCAAAACAAATGCTCTGAGAAGAGGACATTTAACAAGCGGTACAAACAGTGTCGCGATCTTTGCTCGACTCAGCTTCCCCAGCAGGACGACCCTGCTTATCGAAGCGCTGGCGCTCGAGAAGAAGCTCCATGGCATCCCGAGATTCATCGTAGCCTTGCAGGATAGTCACTCGATCGGCTATGTTCGTATTCTTAGCCACTGATAGTTTGCGTGCTGTACACTTCAGCTTCAATTGATCCGCCGTCCACGTGCTGTAATCGTCCAGTGTCGGTGGAGGGACAGTGTGCTTACTATCTCTCTTCTGCACTGCAGTCCACTTGCTGCTTATACGTACGTCGCCACTTGCTTGCGTCGCCATCTTAGCAAATGCTGCAATAACCGCTTGTGGCCAGAGATTTCTGTGCGACCTTAAATCATGATCCCATGTTCTCTGTCACGAAGATAGCTCGTGGCTGTACAATCGCAGACAAGAAACGCTGCACGATCCCAGACAAGACTTCCGCAGCGGCATCACACGAGCCGCAACGACGTTCATAAGAAACCTACATAGCTTACTTTAGCCGTAGCTAGTGCTAACTAGCGCCCTGCGCTTTCATAATGCTCAGTCTTCAATTTTCCAGCTATCAACTAGTTCAAGGCTCAAGCCACTTCACAGAGTGCAAGACAATTTCGAAATTAGAGCAAACCTCTGTTCAAGAGACCTCAAGGAATACCGTACTTCGTCGANTCAGGCCAGCAATGAGCAGATGCAAGCGTTTATGACGCAGCAAGCTCAGTTTCAGTGGGCTATGTACGAACAGCAGCTTCGTGCAAACGACCAGAAGCAGAAGGCTCACCCCCCTAAATTCTATGGCCGCCAGAATGAGGACCTCGAGCTGTGGCTGTTCCACATTGGGGAACACTTTGCGGTCTCAGAGATTCTGATGACTCACGATTTTTAGACATGGTTGTACCGTTTTTGGGCACCGATGTCATGTCCTGGTATCGCGAGTT
>LGTU01000486.1:0-53905 GCA_001314425.1 Phytophthora pluvialis | reverse complement strand
GCGTGTTGGCTATCGCTATAACCATCAGTATGATGACGAAATGCGCATTTTGGCAGAGTTTGCCACCCGTCATGCGTGCGATTTGGTGGAACAGCAATACAAGCTTAGTCGTCTGGTGAGCTATTGTATCTTGGTGGATTAAGTAAGTCCATCATACGTCAATTTGACGAACGAGGAAGCGGGAGGCACGCATGCTGTTCACATGGAGAAACCTAAGTGTCGTTGCAGCTTTCACCAGACACTTCTTCTGCCGTGTCGGCATATCATGCATGTGCGTCGTGAGAGAGAAGAGTTTCGNCGTGAGAGAAGTGGATGTGTCTTCGAGTCGTGTCCTAGGTCATAACGAAAAGTATTGCGCCGGCTTTGCAGTTTGCCAAAGAATTGCTGGATTTATTGCGGACAAAGGGTCACGCAGTTTCCACGAATGGTTGGATTATTTGATGGAGTTGGAGACGGTAGCAAGACTTGATGGCGTTGTCCCGGACGCTCGCGAATTGAAGACTGTTGCAACGACCGAGATATTTGGTGATGGCGTCACCAATTCGAATCAAGTTGGTATNCTGGAACGACCGAGATATTTGGTGATGGCGTCACCAATTCGAATCAAGTTGGTATTGCGGTCACCAATTCTCCACCCGTTGGTGAACAGTCCATCGACTGTAGCGCGGTTGGTGACGCTGATGCTGACATGACGACCAATTTGGCCAACATTTCTCAGTTACGAGATAAACCCGATGATAGCATGGTTACGCTTACGCCGACAGTTGGTGATGTTGTCACCAATTCGGCGGGAGTTGATGATGTTGGCACCAATTCAGCAGGCGTTGGCGATGTTGTCACCAATTCGTCAGGAATTCGTCCCGATGTCATCAAGGCAAGAATTGCAATGACGCCGAGAGTAACGCGAAGACGGCTGATATTAAGTGACGACAGCGATGATGAGACCGGCGCTACGACCAAGGACGATCTAAATCTGATTGTCGAATTGAACCCCGCCAGCAAGCCTTCTGGCAGATCAAAACAAAAAAAAGCAACGAAGAAAACTAAAGCGCGCAGATAATTCGAAGATACCAAGGTGTCTGCAAATCAACTAAACACTGTGGGTGATGTAACGCTAGCCACCCTTCGAGAGTATGTTGACGAGCGAAGGCTGTCAATCTCACCAGTTGAACCAGTCTTTTTAGCCATCCGCCCGATGTACCAGAATGCTATCTACAAACGACCAAAAGTACGTGTGAAAATTCCAGGAGAAGGATTGCAAATTGAAAGCAACATCAGCTACGTCCTTCCTGAACTGCTGGTGAGCAAATCGGCAGAAGTAGGGGAAAATGTTGCGTTTCGGGAGCGTGCAAATAAACGTCGTGCACCTGCGGCCACCGACATTGCGGTGCATATTTTAGATGTTGGAATGTTCGCACTTCAAGATATTAATACTGTGAAGGAGTGACATGATCTATCAAAGAAAATCAAGTGTACGCAGACGCTAATCAAGTGGGTCGAGAGTAAACCACATAGTGAAGAGCGGCGCACAATTCTTACCAAGATATCTGTGATGAACTTGTATTCGGCATTCAAGTCTCGCATTGGAGAAACGATTGTCCAGTTTGAAGACCTTACGAAGTTCGCGGGCGAAAAATGGCTCTCACATTGATGTGTTTTGGTGACAACACTGCATGTGGCCGAACAAGCACGAAAAGTTGGTAAACATAGCGGGGGTGTCGATGAAATCTTCGTTGTGGACTCTGTTTTCTTGGGCTTCGAAGACGAATCAGACAGGAAGAGATTGCTCGATACGGGGGGAAATATATTGAGCAGAGGTGCAAAAGGTCGTGTCATTTTTCCCCGGTGAATATTGAAGTGGACATTGCGCATTGGTGTGGCGCTATTGTTAACTTTCGAAGTTGCACGGTCTGGGTCTACGACCCTCTACAAAAGAGTGACCACCTTCAGGAAGTTGAAGGCATCATGACAAGCTATGTTGTCCCGATGGTTGACCCTGCATTCAAATATATGATCAGACACTCTAGTGCATGGCTACAGAAGGGTGGATATAGCTGCGGTATACTTGTTGTAGAGTGGTTCGAAACGTACCTCAAAGCGGCAATGAACACGAATCCAGATGACGAGCTGCAGACGCTATCACCGCGGCTAATGTCCCCATGGGATACGGGCGATTGCAGATGCAAGATATTCACAACATTTTCCTTGATGTTTGCGAGAGCTAATACCAATATACGTGTTTCATTTGGCAGCTTTCGTAGATACTGAACACGATTTCAAACGTGGAGGGCTTTGGCTGTGAACTCACTTCACACAGCGCAAAAAAGCCAAAGTCACTTAGCTGGTGTAATGTACACCAATTTATGTAAAGTTTGTCGAGATTTTTTTAAAAATACTCTCTTATACCGGTATTCTGTACGCACAACCCTTGCGTGTGTAATCGAAAATAATCGAGAAATTTGCGTTTTTTCTACCCGAGAATTGGTGAACGTAGGGAGAGCCATTTTGTTTTGCCTATAGTGGCTATTGTAAAGAAATCGCCAACAGGATCCTCAATCCCCGCTCTGTAATCCGATAAAATGTTGACCATAGTTGTAAGAGATGCAGTTTCGACCGTAGTTGGACGTATTTTTGGCAAAACCTCTAAACAAAATGAAGAAACGATGCAATTTCGTGTGGTAAACACTGAAATCAAGAGTATGCAAATCATTACTACAAGCCTCTTGTTCGCAGAAAAGCTCCTGCATAACGCAAACTCTCGGTATCGCTACATCCCTTGCCTGCTAAACTTGCTGAAGAATGCAGCTATCAGTCGTTTGAGGCTGTTCAAGCTCAAATGCACTGAGTACGAGTAGTGAACTCCTCTTGCGTTTCCGCCTGAGCCGAACCACGAACACCGCGGGTAGCAGAGCAGGAGCTCAAGCTGGCGACAGACGCGCGTCAACCTTGACGTTGGTGGGTGGCGCTAGAAGATCGCGTACGCTCAAAGGCCGCGACCAGGAGGGACGCCATGGCTTCGGTGTTCACCGAAGGTATCGGAGGCGCAGGGCGACGCAGTAGGTACACGGACGGTTGTGAGCTCGCGCGGCCAGTCGCTCTACTGCCGGTCCGATGATGCATAAGTAGATATAGCCGCAGAGTTAGATTCGCGCTGCAGCACACAAGCAGCATGGACTCATACGCAATACACAAGCCTCAGCGAACAAGCGCACAGAAGTAGCCACCCATCGTTGCCGAAGTCCCCCGGAGTGTCTAGGGAAGCGGGTATCAGTAGCCCCGCAGAGCCACGGCATCTGCAGCCCGTAATGGAGTGCCAAGAACCAAAGAGAGGGTACTTAGAGCCCCCGGAGCCCCACTCCAAGCTCGTAGATCTCCGGACCCGGACTTTGCCCCTACGCTACACGAGGAACGTAACCTCCCACTGCCTGCATATTGCGTGTGTAGTTAGTTAGGCTAGCGGCGGCGTGAGGTTGTTACCACTAGTCACCGTTCCCCGATCAGGAACAGACCCGGCGCGGCGCGTAGGCGCCGCAGCAGAACGCACAGCTAGTACTGCACCTCCAGCAGACGCAGACGACCAACGCGCTTGCGACCAGAGCGCTTACTACGGCTTGTTCACGTGAGTCTAGACGATATCAGCAATTTGCTGTTTTTTGAGACGTGGAATGCATATTTCGGAATGTTGTGACCTTTAATCGATGGTGCGCTTGCGGTTTGCACGGATCCACGTCGTGCTGAAGCCTTCATCTATCGCAAAGCTTATCACCTTCATTTACACAACTGATTATAATCCTATAGTTAACTACTTACGAATAGTGATATCTTTATAAATCGTATCACAAATCTGTAACTGGAGGATACAGATGTTTAATCTAACTAGGTATTGTGTGCCCAACTCAAGCATTTCCAGATCGCTTAATTGAACCGCGCAGGCTCGACTAGTAACATGATACGCAACATATTAGTGTTTCTTCGCTCTCTGACGTCAGTGGTCAAGATGGCGACGACATTTCCGACGCAGGCATCTCAAAAAGCGCCCGAGTCCATAAAGACGTCGCAGTCTAGTGTCAACCAAAGTCTATGAGCCATCAACTCCAACATCTATCGATTGGTCGTGCGGCCGGTCGCGAAAGCGACTGTAGACGAACGCGACGCCTCCGGCAACAGTCTTTGTAGTTGGTGGAAGTTCGTTCCAAGATATGTTGGAGAACCTCTGGGAGCAATTCAACTCTCACGTGAAAGGGCGGGCAGTGAAATGCTGTCAGTGGTTGGGCTCTTGAGCTGGCTGATATCGCCAGTTGGGCCAAATACATGCTGCGCATGGCCAAGCAACACATCGTCGACAACTCGGAAGCGCAACATGTAGGTTCAATGTATGCCAAGTACAACCATCACACTATTCGTCTATGATTATGGTGTCGAAATAGGAGGAAGTGAGACCGTCAAGCTTTCGTGAAGGTCTGCGTCCGCCCGGCTGGGACCAACCGGGCTTGTGCAATTGCCGAAGTCTCGCTTCGAGAGGTTGTGAATCGTCTACAGGACTACGTACGACGGTGAAGCTGTCGTTTGGCGTTTGTGAGTGAATGAAGTGACTCGAGGTCTTGATTGTCCGTGTTGGATTGCTCGATACGAGCACCATTTCTTCAACACATACTACGGCGCTTAAGTGCACGTGCTTCTCACGTGGGGATCGGTTTAATCGTCTTTGTCGGTCGTCGTATTTGGATCTTGACTGCGCAAACTCGTCCCTCACCTACATTGCTCAACTTCGACATGCCTGGGAAGCTATGGGCGTCGTCTGGATGTTAAGGGCAGAAGCTTCAGTCTTGCAAGTATGCCGTCAAGTCGTTCCTCCTCGCCATGAACTTGTCTAGTTAACGACTCGTTGGTGAACGTGGAGAACGTTGACGCTGTCGAACATCAATACGCAAGAACTGACGGAAACCACATTTTTTTCAGGGCATACCATCCATAACCATACTTTTATTTACTGGTCGCTAGCTGAGAAAACTCAATTTATCATCACTTAAGTCATCTAATTCTGGCGAACCTTGTCACTTGTCGCCTCTTCGATGACAATGGTCCTATAGGCTTGAAGGTGCCCTTCAACATCCAGCCGCAATGCTCGAATACCCGGATCATGTTGAAATTCTAAAAGCGTCAGAACGGCCACGATCAGTATCAGGTTGAGATCACTGCTATCCATGTAGTGGCACTAGTGCGATTGCTTTACGTAGCCAAACATGAAGATAATAGGGTTGTAAAACGGGCACAACGCAGGTAGAAATATCGATACAATTCGAATGTTTTTAAAGTAGTATGGTTTTGGGGTGTCGGAGGATAGATGCATCAATCAATATCCAAACCGAACTCGACATCGGGTAAGGACGAATGCCCGATCATTTGGAGTGTGCGAAATCTTGTTAGCCTCTCACTAATTCTACCCGATCAAACGTTCGCAGAGTGAAGGTCAATGATTCTATTGACGCCAATGAATGCCAGCTGCGACAACCTGGGGTTTCGTTGCAACTCACATCAATATACCGCCTTCTGACCTCGGACAGCGTAGGCCCGCTTTCGCATCATGCATTTGTTGTCGAAAGTGACTTCATCCAGAAACCTATACTCTGGCGGCTCTTACTGATGTGGCTGATCTCTACAGTGAACCGAAACGTGTCTCGTTCTTTGATGTAACGGGGCTACATGAGAGAGTGCCCTGTCCCTCTCTCGATATGGTGTGGACAACATCACTGTCACGTAAAGCAACGTAAGGGGTACCCCGCACCAGTTGCTCTCAGAGCGAACCAATTGTGGTCATGCATTTAATCTAGGTTTCATTATAGGTGTCTTATAGTTTGTATTGCAGACCAAACTAATGCCCACCAGTAAATATATTCAGTCCTAATTCTACCTGCTTCTTCGTAATTAGTCCCCTCGGCTCATGGACTTATAAACTACCGTTCATGTATCTATTATGCCAGATCACGACCGGCCGAACAGGCAACGACTGGATTTTGAGGGAGAGCGTGAAGGTGGTTTTAGGTGGGAACTCCCGACGCACCAGTGCCACACGAATGTGAGGGCTACCATGCATGCCCCCGGGGGGGGGGGGCAAATAGCGTCAGATAAAACAGATCAAGGCACGGCGAGGGCAAATCCGATCTTCGTATATAAGGTATGAGGCCATGATTTGGGTGACAAGATCTGAAACAATAGCCGTGGATCTGGTGAAAAGATCATGTCGGCAAGGAGACCAACGAGGCCAGCGTTACATCGAATGACAGGATGTCATAGATCAGCCGACTTGAAGATCGGGCACATCTCCAGAGACCTCGTATCCGTAGATGGTGATCTGACACGATCTGGCGATTACACCACTAATCTGGGATGATCCGAGCACGCGTGAGAAATACCATATAGTGCTGTAACGACACCATGAATGTGTGCCAGCACCGTTAACCCTTTCGCGAGCCACCATCCTAAATAAATATAGGTCATTGGTGTGTAGTCCCGAGTAGAATCTCTACTTTGACTTCTATTTGCGAAGAAAGGTCATGGTCGACAGCATCGGGGGCGCTTTTTTACCCTACACAAAAAACTGCATCAATCGACTTGTCAGAGCATTGCGATTTGATTGGTAGGTGAAGCAGCAAATTCCGTTGAGGCGTTGCTGTGAATTGAATTCGACTCCTATAAAAGGGTGTGTATGTCCTTATAAGGATCCGATGGGATTTTTGTTACCAATATTGTCAACCAAATATCCAATCAAATCTTAAGTATATTGTAATATTTAGGTTGTTCAGAACTGCTGTATCCTTCTTCAGATGAGAATTCCTCTTCAGACGAGGATTCGTCGCGGGCAGGGTTCGGTAGAAATCACCACGTTAGTATGGTTAGTATTTATAGCTTATCACTACTATTAGTAATAAGCGTACTATGTCCACGGCTTCAGCCTTAGTAGAACTAAACGGTTTAGTCGTCAATATTTCAAATGGTTAGTACTAACACACTATTAATTTCCGGAAGGTTGCGCGGCCCTTGGTGAACGGACGCAACGGGTAGTTCTTCTGCGGTCTCCATAAATATCCCACCCAACTCGCTCTCATCCTTTGTTTTCCGGCTCACCGCTCACGGTGATGAAGTGCGCCAAGATCGGTTGCTGCTTTGCAGACTTGGAGGAGACATCCCCATGCAGTGTTTGCGGGCGGCAGGTGCACCACCTATGCAGCAACGATCTAGTGCAGCGAAAAACTACCTCCGAGTCCCTCATACAGCAGAAGCTGCCACTGGTAACATTCTGGCGGAGACCAAAGAGCTATTGCTCAAAGAGCGCCGCATGTTCTACCGGGCGACGCACGGAGAGGATACTCAAAATTAGTGTTCAGACAAATCATCCTCTTCTTCACCGTCTGACGAGTACTCGGCAACACTCGATAGTGACTTAGATTTACTATGTAGCGAGAAAGTCAGTCAGCAGAGTGCGGTTAACCTCGCTGATGAAGAACGCAACAACGAAGCAGACGCAGTGGAGAGATGGATTGCTCACCGTGTCGAGTGGGCTGAAATAACAAAGCTCCAGATAAACAATGAGACTAAGTGCACAGAAGTGCTGGCCAAGATGACAATACGCAACAGAGAAAAGAAGAGCGTTTGGGACGTAGAGCAGCTCTGTCAACACACGCTGCGTCGCAGAGTGGAGCTTCCTAAGGCGCCGAGTTTCCCAGATCAGTCTTGAATTTGCAGCTTATTGGTGACAGCGATGGCTCCTGGAGTTGAGAAGACGACGTCCAAGATGAAGGTTACGACGTATTGACGTCTGCAAGTGGTTTTCCGAGTCTGGAGTGAAAATCTTCCCGTCGGTCGCGAAGCTTGCGAGAGTTTGGCTGGGTCAGAGTTCTTCTACAGCATTCCAGGAACGTGTATGTTCAACTGGATCTTTCGTCATGAGTCCGCTTATGACGCGTACAGATACCGAGCCGTCAGCTCGGGCTGCGCCAGAGATTGAGCGGATGGAGTCAAGCAAACGAGGACTGTGGTGAGTGAAGGTTAGCTTTAGTAAAATAGTAGCGATATGTAGTCTTAGTACTAAACCATTCTTAGACTGATTATTAGTACTATACTAAACCTACGAAGAAGAGGACACGCATTTAGTCTTAGTACTAACGGCGCAATATCTCCACTACTATCGAATCCTGGTCGCGGGCGTCCATAGCTTCGAGATGTAGCGTTAGTCGCATAAGCGGCTTGTTGGCGGTGTTAACCCTTTCACTACCGGCCAAATCGAGTAGGCTTGTACGTCCGCTGCGGACCCGTAACTCGGATGGTGATCGCCGCTGATTGGTAGAATCTCGGCTACCGTAAATTTGGTGTAGGGGTCACCAAGACCAACAGGCCCGCAGCAGACCCATAACTTTCACAGTACCACGAAGACCAGAATAGTTTGGCTCTCGGCGGTTGCGCTTTTGGCAGCACCAACTCACCATTTTGCTATCTTCGTGCAGCACGACGATGAACATGCAAGAGCTTCTGAACGACGACGATGGTTCTGCAGAATGGGCGTTCGAAGGCTCGGACGAGGACGAGGAGGAGAGTAGTGTGAATGAAACAGCAGAAGAAGAGCAGGAGTCAGCAGAGTCTGATAGTGACGCCGCGTTAGCTGCGGCGGCGACGATTCCGTTGGCCTACTCCAAGTTGACTGGAAACGCCTACGTAGATGGAATAATTCACGAGAGCGGTCTTCATATTATTCGCAATGGAGAAGTCAATCTAGCCTACAAGGAGCGTGGTGAGCTAAAATTGTTCTCGTTTTTTATCACCCGTGAATGCCTTAACACCTTGCAGAGTTGGACGAACGAAATGTTCAAGGAGGAGGGCAAGCCTGAGACTATGGTGTTCGAGATCGGTGCTTATATCGGCTTAGAAATTGCTATGAGTATCATACCGCTTACTGATATCAGAGAGCTTTGGTCTCAAAAGCTTTTCGTACGTCAACCGGACTTCACCACAACGATGGCTCGAAATCGCTTTGAAACCGTTCGAGCGCGATTTCAGGTGCATGCACCAGTAAGCGTGCCCATCCAGTGCCGAGAGCAGGATCCACTGTGGCACAGCCGGCGATTGCTGGCCCAGGTACAACAGTAGTTTGCTGCAATTGTTGTGCCTGTGGGTGCGATCAGCATGGACTAGAACACTGTGCGAACAAATGGTCGCTCCGGGGCCAAAACATGTATGCCATCGAAGCCAGACAAGTATGGTGTCCACTTTTACGGCGTAGTCAGCTGAGAAAGTTTGTGTCCATACTCTGATTAGGACAACGGATCCGGAAATCGAACGCGAACAGTACCCGCGGAGCGCTACGTCGACGCGTTTCCGGAGCTCCGCACGGCATTATTTAGGACACTGGGGCGGATCGACATCCATGTAAAGCGAAAGGATGCCAGCGCCTTATGGGTTGCAATGTGCGGCCACCCGACAAAGACATTCCCAGCTCCGACTGCTCGCCGACTGCTTGTGTGTGGTCGTTTCTATACGAGGCACAACCTGGCTAAGTTGTTGCTCGCAGTTACCAACGGTGAGATGAAGATGCTAGGGACAGTAAGAATATCGCTTCAGGGCAAGTGGTTCGGCCCAGAACTAGATAGACCAAAGGCTCGAATAGACGACACTACACGTGGGTCCTGGGAACTAGTCGCAGTTATTGATGGGCCGACTAGCTGGGAGAAACTTCAGGAAGCTCACAAACGTGCTCAGAAAAAGCTGCCCCAGCACCTTCAGACAGCATTCGCTCCGCCGATCACAATTGCGGACAATGCTGGATATGTCGTGTTCCGCGATAAACTTACTGTCACTTTCTATTAGAACGATCTTGCTGGCACGCCGTTGCAGCGCGTCCTTCGTGGAGATTCTCCAGAAGCCATTTGACAATGCCACGGCTTTGCTCCGTTGCGACATTGGACGGAGATCAAGTATTGCACCGGAAAACCTTCAAGTGCCTACCGTTGTAATGGCCTACAACCTATTCATGAATGGAGTGGACAGAGTGGATCCGTTGAGGAGCACTAACCCGATCCGACGAAAGGAGAAACGATTGTCGATGAGTATCCTTACCTGGGCGATCGATTTAGCGCTTATCAACGCTTTTGCGCTCTTCAGAAAGGTTGCAGGACCTCACGCGTCACGCGTCACGCTGTGTAAATTCAAGCGGCGTGTAGCCGAGAAGTTGAAAGCAGTTAGCGTGCAATACATCCTGAAACGTTTGTCAAACCACAAAAATAAGCATGGCAAAACATTCCATGATAGTCCGCGGACTGCTTCCTCCCCCGCTCCTTACAATTGTCAACGGTGTCCGCTAAAAGATGGGCACGCTGTTCAGGGGTACGATCCTCTTCATCAATAGAGCGATCTGCATCAATGATCGCGGCGATGAAACAAAGTCGTCTGACTTTGTGCCTGGTTTTAACGTGAGAATCATCTGTAGGGTCGACTAGCGAATCCTGGTGCCTCGTGTAATGCTGTTGGATGTAGCTTTCGTCAAGGTACACGATCCAACGTGACATGATGCGTTGCCAGTCATTTTCTGCACATATTGAGCTCTGGACAAGTCATTAGCGGGTGCCAACTTCAACGCCTTGCCCTTGGGTACACCTCTAGTGTATTCATGTTTACTTGGTACAGCCCATAAAGCGGCTTTGGTGCTATCCGTGTCCGCAGTATCCAAAGCCAAAAACCGTTGCTCTGCTAGAAGATGCATGGCATCTTTTGCCGGTGTCCTTGTCCATGTGTCATACCTGCGGCGAATAAAATCCCGAACCATCTGCGACATTGTGGACAACTCCGGCAACCGGTTCGTGCGATCACCTCGATTTCTTGTAAGAGCGGCAGTGTCGACCGTACCATGAGAGCGAAAAGTAGACCAAACCTCACCGACTGTTTTATTTAAACGACCCAGCAAACATGCAAACTTGTTGGTAAACACCCTCCTTTCGCTGATCGATGCTGTGATCTGCGAAAACTGGCTTGAAGAGCGAGGATATCATACTTTTCCTCAGCTGTAAGCGTTACTGTCCGGTTCGACTTGACAAGCAGCATGGCGCCTACAGCATCATCATCTTCGCAGCGAGAATCAGTTGCCTCTTCGATGCCATCAGGCGCTTTTGAGTTGTGACTTTCATGGCTGTCTCTTGATATTTTTGTCTGGCTTCAACTCCGATTTGTGCCGGTGAAAAATAGCCACCTGTCTAAAGCGATATTTTAATCCGAGTCATATTTCCCAGGACATCAATATATACCGATCGAATAAGCTTGTATAACTGGTTGAAATGCCGCGAGGGTTGCGACAAAATGAGAATAAATATATTCTTCAAAGGTTTTGCGAAATGAAACGGATGGGCTTCCACATAAACCGCCTGCGGAGTGATTTCAACAGCCTGAAAGCTGAAGGCCTATCGGATGGAAATTGGTGGCGCATCATTAAATACCGGTCCCCGATGCTGTCGACCACTGTTAGCATTGTCCCGTGCGACATCTCATCAGCTGTGATTTTTCGGTACAAGAGAAATGCGTATATTACTTAGTTTTTGCATTGAGATGTGAATACTGGTATCACCTTTTCTGACGTGTTATAAGAAACGGTAGGAATATGTTGAACTTCAGTAAAAGGAAGCAAAATGATCCCTGGGGACTAACCCTTTCACAGGCCACTTAGGTAAACTACATAATACAAAGCTAAGTCATTTGGTTCTTAGACGGCGCAATGAGCACCCTTTTACAAAAACAGGGTACTGTATGTGTATAGCTCTTGTATCATGTGAACTTCAATGCTTTGCTGGAGGTACCTTATACATGCACACCTATCTTGAATTTAGTTAGTGATCGTATAGTTTATGTTACGTTATAAAATACGGTATAAATTAATTTGAAACTGTCTAAAAGGGCGCTCGCTGCGCCCTTTTAGACGGCTTAATTTACCCTGTTTTGAAAATGCGTCTTCAAGGGCGAAGTGAGCACCATTTTGTCCCGAACGGGATAAAATGGTCGTTTTCAACCTTGTTTTGCAAAACAACCTAAAAGGGGCTTGTCACTCCCTTTTATCGCGAAAGGGTAAAATAGTAAAAATACCGAACAGTGCTGTAGCAGGACCAAACGTTGCGAGTGCTTTCAGCGGATATGCATATTTTGCATACCTGCGCCAGAACGGCAAACTCAGACACAAAAATGGAAGAATGGCGAGAAAAATGGCTGTATGCTCGGCAATGAGGCCGCATCATTGAGGCGACGTACTCCTTTGGGCATTGGCCGGAAGCTCCGCAAAGGCCCTCCATCGTGAAACACCACCGTAACTCCTTAAATAGTTGCTTCGGCGCATGGAGTGCGGAGTAGGCATTTCCACAGTAGAACACCACCATGCCTGACTGCAAGGGGTGCTCCACGACGACGAAAGTCCAGTGCTGTTCACCGAAATTTGGGAGGAGCACGAATCTGTAGTCCTACCAACCAAGAACTCCAGGCCCATCTCGTCTTATCTCGACCCTGATCTTGATCTCAAGGACCCAAGTACCCGCAAAATCCCAGGAATATCTGACATGTACTTGTAGATGATATAGTCCACTATCGAGCTCGAAACCCACACCCCAGGATTTAAGCTGCCAAGATCATCGTGAAATATAGGAATTGAAACGGTCTCCTGATCGTGCAATCTGTGAGGCCAAGTGACAACAGGAATCATCATGTTTGGCCGTTCACGCAACCTACGGCCACCACATAACCGTGCCATATTCTTCCTCGTACTGCATACCGGCAACTTCACGCTTCTCCAACACCGTTTCCCCTTTTGCTAGCACTCCCTTCTTCATATTCAATCCGCACATTGGTTCCACCCTGTTCACCTTCCACCAGCATGTGGACCGCATCGTTCCCCTCGGGGTCCGTCTGTATGCCATCCACATCGCTGCCACTAAATTTCACTCCAACATCGACCAGACCATCGCCATCAGGTGCCTTCCGCATAATAGCTGGGCTGAGTTCGCTCGCATTCCCCCCTCCGCTCTCGCCCAATAAAGTGCCACTATCACATGAAGATATGTCGGTAATCACGGTCTCTCCAGAAGTGGGGTGCTCTGCAATGTTGTTCGCCATGCTCTGGCCGGTGTAGCCGTCTGACTGAGACTTGTTGTGGTCGATAAACAGGTTAATCCAAGGCCACTGGGCCTTGTCTTATTTTAGCGCGAACTCAGGTATCTGTCGACAATACCTGAGCAGGCCCGTGGGCGTCTCAACTTCAGTCCTCGTTCAAGCAAGTGGCATAGCAATCCAGTACCCTGAACTGTACGACTCCATTTTCCTTTGCCGGCTACCGCGATATCGTTTTGGAGGGGCGTAAGGGCTACCCACGACGTACCAATGTGTTTCTTTCCAGCCCAGCAGTTTTGTTTTTCTTAGAATATTTAACTTCTCCACCGCTGTTTTGACATCCCATTGGTTGTCTCGCCATACGCTAACCTGGGTTTTGATATCTGGGACCGCTGTTTGCTTGTAGCTGCGCTTGGCCATTTCACAATTTGTAGTATGGGGCCTTGGGCGAAGAGTAGACGATTGGTAAATGGACATGGGGAGTTTTGGGATCGGTTTGGTTACAGAGTTAATTTCTAGAAGTTGCTGAGAGCTGTCAGGCATACGTTTTTTTTAATTTCCAGAATTGCAAATATATGAGTAGCCACTACTAATAGAACTGAAATCTGGCGACTAGAACGGAAGACTGGTGACGAGCCGAATCAGCTCGTTGCTAGAACACAGGTTGACCTCAAATCCGAGGCAGAGGGCCTTTGAGATAATAATCGAGCTTGGAGAAGTGTCCAGTTGTCAGGTAGACGGCTTTACCGATGTGGTTCGGAGAGCCAACCATAAGGTCACGATAAACGAGCCAATCATATCTAGTAAACCGCTTCCGCAAGGGGAAGCCCCTCTGCAGGCAGCGCCACTCGTGCGATGATGGTCTTGGAGGCGCAAGGGGCTGAGTTCTCTTTTTGCTCAGAACTGATTCCATCGATCTATCAGAAGGCATTAAGAGAAGTAGATAAACAAGGTATTGAGCCAACTACAAGTTTTTCAACATTTCCAGTATTGAGAGCTCGAAGATGGCCAAAGGACATCCAAAGTGCTTTCGCGGGACTGAAGTTAAACGGGCCGGCGGGCGACGTTCAGCGCTGGAAGGACGCTGTGCTGGCGTATCTGACCAACCTGACGAACCGACGTCGCGTCGCAGAGATTCAAGCCGGCAGGACGCCTCCCGTCTCGGGTACGAGGATTTGCTGACACAGGCTGGCCAAGCTGCAAACCCGGGTGCGGATGCCCTGGATGAGGAGCATAACCGACATCTGCTGGAGATGGCGCTCCTGGTCGAGCAGTTGGCCTATCTGCGGGGCCTATTCAACCAGACGTTGCCGCATGGTTACATGACTCAGTTGAGCACCCCGCTTGCGTTACAACCGATGCCAGCGTTCTGGCAACAGCTTGAGGCAGATTTCGAGCAGAACAATTCCATGGGCATGGTAGGCATGATCCGAGGAAAGTACAACAGCAAAACGCATACAGGGCGCTATCAAACAGCCGATGTGGGCAAAACCAAAACGCTTCAAATCTTCGCGCTCACTGAGCGTGTCCGGGCAAGATTCTGGAGGCGTGCGAGGCTGCTGGTGTCGGCTTGAGCTCCGCCAAGTCGGACGGCTGCCTGGTTCTGGAGACTGCTCGACTTCGGATGCAGCGCTTCGGCGCAGGCATCCGCTTGGATATTGGCTTGTTTGTGGCTCCTGAGCCGTGCTGGGCAGCGTGAAGACACTAAACACTCTGGTGTTACGTGCAGTGAATATTCGTCTAAGGACCAGTAAGGCTGTCATGATCGCATGATGCTGATGAGTGAATTATTTAACTAGCAACAAACTTGGCGAAATACCGGTACCTGAAGAACTGCATTGCTTCTCGAACTCTACCATTGGCGCATCTTGCAGACATGCCGGACAGGGAAGTCTCGAAGAAATGAAACACAACACCGCCGCAGTCGTAGTTGTCGCGAATCGAGCAAGTGCTGTACGTCTTATAGTGATACTGCTGCGGAGGAAGCAGTGCCTCCACCTTGTTCTGCATGAACTGATGAATAGAAACGAACCGATCCCCGCACTGTTGCTGGTCAAACACTTGCATGGTCGATTTTGCCGGGTCACAGACGACTCCACACCAGTGGTTTCGGTTTGTGCTGATGATCACGAGGAACACCGGCGGGTTCTCCTTGTCCTTTGAGTAGCTAAACACTTCGTGCTTTTGCGCGACCTCTAAGTCAACATCCCTCATCGACCGACGGAGCATGTTTGCTGGTAATGCTACTGCGGGCTGCTTGCGACGGTACTGCCTCGTCAGATGAACTATAGGTTAGTCGAGATATGCCTCATCTAGCTGCTCCTTTCCAGCATTGGCCGCTTAATACCATTCTTCATGGAGAACTCGAAGCCTGAGTAGATGCAGATTTACCGCTTCGGTTGGCATGCGTGCCTCAACCACGAATCCATCCTCCGGGATGAACAAAGCGGGGCGCTCTCCAGACACCCACTTCACGGCGACATTCAGGTCATTACAACATTCCCGCAGTGTGTACCAAATGTTCATGGCATCGATTGTGCCGATATCATACGTTGTTTTGCACACCCTGACAACGACATGCTTGCGCTTTATGGGAACCCCTCGAGTATTTTGACACTTGACAATAAAATCGTCGACTCGCTTGCAGCAGGAATTCAGGACACTACGTGGCAATATGCCCACAAGCTGGTCTGGTGGTGTATCCGCTACGTCACCCCTACTTGTCACCGAAATATTGGCGCGCTCAACCGGGGTCACCTTGAGCTGGCGCAACCGGGCTGCATACTCCACGTACGGTGCTCCGACTCTCACAGCATCTACAAGCAGCTTTAGCGATAGACGCTGCGTTCGCTTCGCTGATTTTTCCTCGTCATTTTCACTTATGGGGTGTTTCCAGAGCGATGGCAACAGCAGGCCCCTGCGAAATCTTTCTAGGCGCATAGCAATTCATACCTCCAACTTCTGCTGACTCGCATTCTGCCGGAAAATCTTGCTCTACCGTATCGTTCTCTTCGGATACAGATACCGACTCAATCTCACCAAGACGTACCGGCTCCGCTTAAACTGTGCAGTGTTCATCAGTCGAAATTGGGACAGCGGCTGGTTTAGAAGTGCCAGGAGATGGTGGGGTTCCTGCGGAAGCGTCAGGATCATCTTCGGACTGTGCGTTCGACCCCTGGGACGCCCTTGGGGTATGCCCGTTCTGGAAGTGGTCCAAAAGCGTCGTATCCAGCTTGCCTGGTTGTCGGGCAAAATTATCAACATTGACGCAATACGCCATGAGTATGGCAGGCTTGACACTCCCGCCGTCACGCCGGCAGTTGTCGTAAAACTCCAAATCGCGATTTCGTACGACACCACCTTGCACGGACGGCCGCCGCCTTTGCTTCGGTATCAACCGAGAATTGTACTTGGGTCTTTCATGGGACTGAAATCAGGATCTGATAGCGTGTTAAGCCAACCGAGTAGCGTGTTTGGCTTGACGCCCAGGGCTTCGGAGAGAGACCAATGCTTGTTTTGCTGCCCGACCTTCAGTTTCTTGACATGCTCTTGGTTTGCACACATGCGCGTTTTGGCATGACGGGTGCTAAGTGGACGTGAAGCTGTTGAAAAAAAGGGGGGGCTGTCGAAAGGGGGGGGGTGTCGAGAATGGAAGACGAAAACTGACGGCTGCCATTGAATTAAAGCTATTCTGATTCCATTCTTAACTTTAAGGCCGACTCGACTAAATATGTATCCGTTCGAGTTAATGCGAATCCATTTCACTTAATATGTATCCGTTCGAGTTAATGCGAATCCGTTCGACTTAATATGAATCCGTTCGAGTTAAATATGAATCTGTTCGAGTAGTTTTGAAATCATTCGAGAAAATATGAATCTGTGGATTCAGAACTACTCGACTGGATTGACAACTACTTGAAAACAAGTTGAAGGATGAAAAAGGTATGTAACCTGTCCCGCAGGGTACCGCGCCTGTCCGCACATCTACTATTACGCATGAGGCTACGAGCATCAAAGCAAGTATTCCTTCACCCATCATTTATCGTGTGTACTTCCTCACGTTTCTGCTTCATCTGCTTTTGACGCCATTTATCGTTAGGCCATTCCGCTACAGGGTCAACAAGCTTCCTTCAACGTGCGCTGTTATTTCCTGCGCAGCTGTCGACCAACACGAGCGCCTAACTCGGCACACCAAGCCACACCTGCAAACATCGATGACACTCTCACCATTTGACACTTTTGGCATCAATTGGTTACACTCACCAGGCAATCCACGACGATTAAAACCGCACCAATAACTTTCCAAAAGGCTTTGACGATATCCATCAGACCACACCGATAGTCAAAGTACGCAACAAAATACGTCATATTTATTCGGTCATCGCCAACGTCAGCACTACCTTTTCACCGCTCGGCAGTGATGTTTTTATAAGCCCATGCTTGCGCCATTGTAGGAGTCGCATTCTCCATGCATGAGAGCGTCAATTATGAGATACAAAAGAACTGGCAAATGAACATTGCCCCATGCCATGAGGAGCGGCTGAAAACTGCAGTGGTTGCGATTGATCGAAGTTAGTTGCCAGATGATGTGCGGCGTGAGTTGTGTCGGCCTCGATACGAGTTGTGTCGGAGGGTGGGTGGGAGTGACCGTGCAAACGATGAATATAAAATTGGATGCAATGCGCAAGCTGACTTTTATCGCCGAATAATTGTTTAACTCTAGTGCAAGCTGTGGCAGCGAAATATATGAATGTATTCTCTGTTTAAGAGGTCCTGAATCTATAGTGTTCGTCGTGCTAGTGGTGGTCGACCACCGCTATTAGGTTACCAAAACTCGGCTCCACTCCTGTCGCTGACGGCAATATCATTGGATTCAAGAACCATACTGCTAGCATCGGGTGCACAGACGCTGAAGTGATCCATAAACTGTTGCTGTGGCACTTGAACCATACCGGGACAGCTCCATACCCCTTGCGTGGAGACGGAAGGTTGAACTTGGAACGTGAGCTGTGATTGAGGGGCCGGGCACGGACTCGAAAGTAAGCTCAGCTGCCGGTGCATGCGAATCCAGTCAGCTTCCACCTGTTGCACTGCCGATCTGCCATTGCACGCGTACGAAGTACCATTGACCCCCGCTTGTAGTGGCAGTACCGGTCAATATGTCGCTCCACGTTCTGATGTAAGCGCAGATGTTGCTGATTCCATTGCTCCTGGCAAAACCGTATCCCCATAATGTCGCTCCCGGCGCACGCGACGATTCCTGAGCTCAAGAGCCCCTGTTGCCCGACAAACCGATCGTTTCCTGTCAGAATCCAGGCAGCCATAAGGTGACAGCAGTGACCCATTTTTGAGAAATAGTGGCTCTGACATGTTGCCTCCTCAATGTTGACGGTCCACTCTGAGTTAGACATTTTTATCCGGTGCGCCATGTAGATAGACCACTCCATAGCGTTTCCGTACATTGCAGATGCCTTGTGACTCTGCCGTCGCGCGCGTTACTCATCCATTCCTACTGTAGTCTTGCTGGTGGCTAGCCGCTCGAACGCATTCCGGACTGCTGTATTCTGGTTAGTAAAGCCTTCATTTTGGCCTTGTTGATGAACCACTCTAACCGCATCATCCGTCCGGCATATTGGAAGTCTCCTCGAGTGAACCATTGCCCGCGCAGAGATGACCAACCTTGATGGTGGCGCTCCACACGATATCACAGGCTTTAGCTTATCAGCTGTTACATCTTCAGTAATGACGACAATCTTCAGCAGTAGGCGCATCGTATCAAACATCTTCCGCATCACATGACGCTTCACGCTTGCATTGAAGGTTTCACAGGGATTGGTAGTCGTTGTATATCCCATCGGCGTATGGAATGCCTGCCACCGCCAGTATCTTCCGCTAAGCCACTGCTTTTCAAAATACGTTGCAAACTCACTTAGCACGGTAAATTGTCTCTAATGGGCCAGCACCTAGTCCCGCATCTCATAGAACTCCAACAAGCTAGCTGTGTAGTGCATTGCCACCACTCCCTTGTATACTACAGCGCCTGCTCGATCCTCTAGTTGTCTCGTTCGTTTTCTCACGATGTATAAGACGTGGCAGAAGCACATGAGAAACTTCGCATCTTGAAACTGAGTCGTTGCTTGCAATCCGTTGTACTGTGCATCTTCAGCATCACCTAAGACAGCATCGATCCTAGGCTGTACTTGGAAAAGCCGTTGGTGACCTGCAGTAGTGCAGTCAGAACACCGGCATACTCAAACTGGGTCAACCGGCTCATGACAAACGTAACAGCCAAATGATACTTGCGGGAACTATCGCTGAATCCACACGTAGTAACTGGGTAACCGATTTCGCTGAGTTTGAATGTTGCGTCGATGTGGAAACGGCTGAAGACGTCGTCTTGATCAAAGTGTTTTCCCTTGTCGAGAAGACCAACCTTTGTAACCTCCATGACAAAAGAGTTGTTGTCGTCTCCACTGCCAACCCACGGGAATCCGCCGTCATCCAAAATTAGGCCGAACATGAAAGCCTTGTCTTCGTCGATCCCTGAGTGCAGCGCAAACTCCCGAACTAAGGCCTTAATTGCTTTGACGGAGTTGTATTAGCCGCTTTTGGCTCGTATGTATTTCACGCAACGGACAACCTGAGAGTAGAATGGCTGTCCAGTCAGTGGCGGCGCGACACTGCAGCGCCGTAGCCCAGACCAGATGAGGCGAGGGGCTACCCCGGTCTCATCCATGTACTTCATGTACTTTCTCATCGCTGGGGTAATGACAGCTCGATGCGTCGCTTGGCAATCCATGTCGCCGCGTGCATGCTGTACAGGCGTAGTCATCACAACCCACCTATGCGAGCTGGAGCACTGCCACACCTTTCAGACCTTGCAACACTTCGGTTTATCACTGCCAACAGGAGTGGCCAGAGCAGCACAGGTTACGCTAAAGCATTGTAGTCGTCTCTCCGTCATTTCGTGGTCTCCGGGGCAGATTTGACAAAGCTGAGTGCGCTTAATATAGGCAGCAGAACAGCACAGCAGGTTCACACGGTCCTTGGTGTAGGATTCTTGGTTAGATCCGGGACAAATGACTTGCCACAGCCTGCGCGGGCTGTTCCAGCAGACTCCAGGAATAGCTGGTTCCGATATGATAACTTGCTGCTGGCGAATATGTTGGACGAATGCTGTCTTTTCGTCTCTCGTCTGTTTTTCGTGGAGTGGACCACACAGTGTTTGCTGCTGACCATAAATTCATTTGGTTCAGCTCTGCTCAGCGGTTTATTTTTGCTCGCGTCTTTGTGTTTGGTTGTGATCTGGGTCCGTATGGTTGTGCCCTCAAATCCGTTTGGTAGTCACCCAGTCTCGCATGATCCAAGAGTATGCGGTTGCCCTGGCTATGGATTTCACCAGTATAGCTGAGCTGTGTCAGCGTCTATGCGCTATGGGGGGCCGACTAAACCGTTAAGGCCTAGAGATACTGCGAGTGCACCTGATTCCCAGCCAGATGATGATTGATATGATGCTGTCTCTGCTGCCAAGTGATCTGCGGGGGTCAAGCGTGACGTTCTCGCTCGAGAAATTCACTCCGAAAAAGGTGGAGAAAAAGATGAAGGCCACCTTCGGTAACAAGAGTCGGGTAGAGACCCAAGCGATGGGCAAGTCGAGTGGTCCGCAATAAAGGCGAGTTAACCCTTTCGCGAGTCACTTAGCTAAACTATAGTATACAAGTCTAAGTGACTTGATTCTAAAAGGACGGAAAAGTCGTCCTTTTACAAATCACAGTACTATATTTGCACATCTCTTGTAACATATCAACTTCAGTGATTTACTAGAGGTACCTGATACATGCAGATTCATTTGGTCGCTAAACCAGTCTGTTGCTATCACACGAGTCATTGACACGAAGTGAGACACGCTAGTAAAATATCGAGAACAAAGGAACTGGAATGTAGACCAACAAAATGATCATATCGTAGATGATTTCCTGCAGAACTAGGTGCAAGTCTGTGCAATTACTCTCTGCCTAGTCACGTGGTAACGGCTTGTTGTCTATATCTGCGTAGCGTCCGCGTCCTCGTCGGCATCATTGTGGCGAGGCAGATCATCGAGCGACACGCGGTGGCAGAGTTGCTTTCGACGGTACTTCTCTGGAGAGAGACGGCACTTTCTCGCTTTATCCTTCCACATGGCGAGCAGTCGATACTCGCGCTGGGCATACTCCTCCGTGTTATCTTCGCGCAGCGGGTTGCACTCAACGTGAAAGTTAGTCAGACTCACACAAATCTGAAAGATGTCATCATACATATCTTCGCCCCACCTGTATTTGTACGAGCAGACGAGCCAGAGCGTGCACAGTCGCCCGAAAATTTTTTCCACGATCACGCGGTCGCTGGAGACGTCATCTTTAAACTGCTGGTTCATTCGCGAGATGTTCCTGCCCTTCGTCGGGTGGATGCATCTCATCTGCTCGGCGGGGCCCTGGTAGCCCTTGTCCGCCAGCAGCGCCCACTCGCCGGCGAAGCTCTCTGCCAGCCCCCCCCCCCCCCCCCCCCCCCCCCCCCCCCATCTGCTAGGCTCCGGTCCCGCATCGCTTTTCAGGCGAGTAGCTTCATGGAACTCTCCATTGTTCCTGAACATTGTGATGTCGGGGGTATTCCCGCGCGCATGGTCGCTGCAGTTGATAGCAAACCCGCGTGGGTTCACAGACACTTCAACCTTGAGCCCATACAACTTGTGATTGCCGCTGTAAAACGGCATCACCTCCCCCATCGTTCCGGCGGGATGATTCGACTGTTGAAACGTCACGTCGGTTGCATACAACGCGCACGGGAAGGGAGGGAACGTGTGGCCTGACGTGACCATTCCGCATCGTGCACTCGTCGGTCTTGGTACGTACCCAGTCGTCGTACAGCCTTGGCGCGAGAACGTGCAAAAAGGAGGTGATGGTCTTGATGAATTTCGGCGTCTTGATTCGGAAGACGTCGGCGTTCATATCCCAGGTGCCGCCGTGCTTGAGGACGGACAACGTCATAAAGAAGACGTCCTTGCTGGCTAGGGCTGAGCGCCGCCCACGTCCAACATTCCAGTACCGGGTCACGTGAGGGCGCACTCTGGCCCACGCACAGTTGAATTCACGCGACGAGAAGTTCGTCAACCGACAGACCGCTTCGGCCCCGCCTTCGTGGTACCAGGAGTCGAGTATGGAACACGGTGAGTTTTGTTCGTCACCGTCGGCTTCGTGAGGCGGCTGGCGAGAGAACTCAGCGAACGCAGCAATTCGCTCAACCTCACGATCGGCTAGCATGGCCAACATGGACTGCTGCTGCTCTTGCTCTGAGCGCTGGGTTCTACGGGGAGCCATGGGGTTGGGAGGGTGGTCGGTTGCTGGGTAGCTTGTAAAAATACTTTTGAACGGCTTGTTGACCAGCTCCAAATGCAATCCGCTCGCTGCCAAGCTCTCTCTGCCAGCCATCGCTGCTAATATCCCATTTGACCGACGGCTTTCCCAACTGATAGTTGGCTACAGGTACCAATAGTTAAGGACGCTGGCTCCCTGGAAGTGAAGACCGGCGCAATGCATGGCATGATCTCTGCAAAGGAGCACAGTCAGTTCCTGCATGCCAGAGAAACACTAGTAGATCCGCAATTCAATGAAAGACAGCTCCACTGCACATCTCGACTGTCTTCTATTCGTGTTACGACACAATCCGATTCCTTAGTGATTTATCCAATGCCGCTGGATGGCTTGTATGCCAACGCCAAACTGCGACTTAGGTCAATTGAGTATGGTAAGCCTAAATGGTTGGTGATCGTACGGTTTATGGTCTGTTATAAAAGACAATGTATACCAAGTTGAACTTGTGCAAAAGGGCGATGAGGCTAGGTGGGTGCAAGGTGGGTGCGGGGTGGGTGCATGCTGTCTACGGACATGTGGAGCGCAGGATACTCGGTCTCTTATAGGGCGATTTCGTACTGTGTTGTGCAAAAAGGCATTAAAGGACCAAACATGCGCCCTTGTACCACGAAAGGGTTGATGACCAAGTTGTAACGTTGCTCTTAGAGTTAGAGCGTGAGGGCAAGTTCACAATACGGCGCATTAGATCGGACGGGGGATCGGAATTTGTGAACCAAGAGCTCAAAACGTTTTGCAAAGACAAGCGAATTGGGTTTCAGATGTCTAACGCATTCTGTCCGGAAGAGAATAGCGCAGCTGAACGTGATCAACTGACAAAATGAGCAAAGTCCGCTGTCCTCTAAAGGATAGCAGTATGGCTGAGCGCTGGTGGCCAGAAGCACTCATGTACATACCGTACGTGCAGAATAGAACTCCCATATGCAGACTGGGTAATAAGGCACCATACGAAATGGTCTATGGAAAAACGCCAACGTAAGTGACCTCCAAATATGGGGTAGCGTTTGCTTTGCTCATGTCCCAGCGGAGCGTCAGAAAGACGAGAAACTATCTGCCCGTGTAATTAAGTGTAGATTCTGGGGAGCATCGGATGCGTACAAGAGTTACAGACTTCTCGATGTGTAGAAGAACCGATTCATGTACTCCCAGCACGTTATGTTCGACACATAGTGTAGTGTTGACATTGTGATGCTTGCATTAGGTAAAGAAGGAGAATCGACTGATGCAACTGCTCGACCTACCGTAATCTTGATAGAATCGGCACTGCCACAAGAGTCGGTACAAACAGTGAGAATACCGAATGGGAAACGAGGGTTAGTAGAATCAGCCGGAGCAGCTACTAAGCCGTCAAAGAGACCGCGCCGTCAGACACAACGACCGACTCGATTCGGAGATTATGTTTGTTTCCAAACGCAATTGGATAAGGTCATAGCAGAAGACATGGTACAAAACAAGATTCTGATCCCACGGAATCTCAGCGAAGCTTTGCGAGGTCCTTACAGTAAGCAGTGGCGCCAAGCTCTGGATCTGAGTTCGATTCACTGATTGACAAGGCACGTGGAAACTTGTGCAACTGCAGTAGTACCTGTCAGAAAGGCACTACCATGCCACTGGGTACTTGTGGTAAAGTACCGTGCAAATGTTGTTGTTGAAAGATTTAAGGCACGGCTCGTTGCACAGAGGAACCACCTAGAGGCAGTTGTTAATTGTGACGAGGTTTACGTACCTGTGACTAGATTCGAGTCGTCCCGACTAGTCTTACCAATCGACACCATATTGATCCGCCACATTCACCAGATGGATGTTCATGCGGCTTTTCTGAACGGGACCATGAACGGCGACCAACGCATATACATGAGACAGCCCCCTGGATACTATACCCCTGGACAAGAGGGCTTCGTGTATGAGCTCCGGAAGAACATATATGGGCTAAAGCAGGCACCACGAATACCTAGTGAGAGGTACAAGAACGGATAGTGCAAATGCAGTCAGCGAATTAAGCAAGTATCTCTCATGCTACAACAATGCGCATTGGGAGGTAACCAGAAGAGGGCTAAATTACCTTGAAAGTGACGTCAACGTACGGTCTATTTGTCGATGGGGAATCGAGAGACGTGACTTACGAAGTGTACATTGACGCGATCTCCGTGTGTCAATCAAAAGAACGTAAATCGATCACGGGTAATATGATTAACATCGCAGGCTACAGCATATCGTGGTGCAGTAGTAAGCAAGGACGTGTTTCCCTGTCCACTGCAGCAGCAGAACTTATCGCGCTGAGTCAAGGTACAAATGAAAGCGAATGGTTGTGGCACTTGCTATCGGAAATGGGCTTTCATCAATCAAAACCAGTGCAACTGTGGTGCGATAGCAGGCCAGCTATCAGTATCACTAAGAACCCTGGAAATCATAAATCTAGTATGCACATTCAGATTGAGTTTTTGTTTACTAGAGCTTTGGGGGAAAACGGACGTCTGGTTGTAGATTATTGCCAACGGCAAGTATGGCTGCAGACATTCTGACTAAGGCTCTTCCTCCGATACAGTTTTCAATTCTGAGAGGCAAGATTGGTGTAAAAGACCTATTTCCACCATCTAACATCACGGTTGGGGGCTGCAGACAGTTTATTCAAAGTGGCAAGCGACTCAATCCGCGGTTGCGGTGTGAAGTGCCCCCCCTGAACGGTATTGCCGTGCTGAATGCTTGAAGGAACTCCCACCATCTTCGCCGCCAACTTTAAGATGGCCGTGCCGTCCATTCGGGTGTATTGTTCGTAGCAATTCGAGCTCTGTCTGCGAAAGTGTTTGATGGCAAGGCGGTCGACGCCTGCTTCAAACATAGCGGTCGCACCGACACTGCGCATTGAGTGCGTCCCGTACACACGGGGTCCTTTCCTATGCTTGCCGGCGCATTCTTGACGTGCTTGGTCATATCTGCAGCTGTTATAGGCCGATCCTTGATCACGGAGCAGAGTAGCGCGTTCTCGTCAGCATTGTGTAATTTGACCGGCTGACTGAGAGACCAACACGCCCGAACAGGGCACAACCACCGCAGCCCAGATTTCTTTAATGTCGGTGCTGCATCGATACCTCGCTGATTAGCTTTCCCCCGCAGAACTATACGGACACAATAACAGGTGTGGCAAGCGTTATCGCTTAACGCTCTGCCTCCGTTGTGAAGTTGATATCTCGATATTGAACATCGTAGGTCTTGACGCACGATCTGTCTGTCAGGTACTCGGACCATCTTAGCATAAAGAAGAAGCCCACGACCGCAACCCCCATAAGACGCGGTCACGGGTTGCCTCGAAGTTGCATTGAGAGCGTCTCCCTTGAGGATCCGAATCATGTAGCCCAGGAAGCGGACAGCGCAATCCTCGATGCGTTGCGCGATCGCCACGTCATGCCTGTACTCGAGTGGGGGATACCCTGCTTTCACCAACGCCTCGTTGGTTGATTTCCCCCTTGGGGAGGACAGATTATGAATGAGGCAGACCTCAACGGTAGGATCGACATCCTTTTTGGTGACTGAGCCAACTAGGCTAACACGCACGTCGGCCCAATACTGGATAAGAGAGTCGTCGAACACGAGATACCGCCCCGCCTCTTGACCTTGCTGGATGCTGCGCATGATGGCCTTCAGACGACGGTTCGTCGGCTGGTGGGTGTCTGGTGTTTTGCCGCGTCGGACGATGGGGGTGTTCCATTGCGGCGAAATTCCTTCTGTGGCGATTTGGCAAATGATGTCGAGGAACTGATACCCTATCAGGAGCCGACGCAATCTCCCTGTGCACACGGTCTTGGTGCAGTTCAGACGAAACGAGGGGAAGGCAGCTGTTTCAGCACTTCCAGGAAAGCTAGCGCCAGTCACGCAGCCGGTGCAGGAAATGGAGAGCAGCATGACGGCAAGCGCAACGGAAATGAGTCATCACCCCGCAAATGCTCACCACTTATGCGCTCTTGCGTATGCCATGGAGCAACAGACACGTGCTCTTGAAGCTGAGCTACAGGAAACCCGGCGCTTCCCACAGCTCCAGCTGCTGCTTATGCAGCGCCTGCTAGACAACACAACTCAGTAGCACCAGTCGAAGATACCGCACAATCAAAACACAGTTAGCAGTACATATCATCCGTAACTGAGAGATATCAAAACTGCCGCTGTATTATCAATTCTTACCAAACGCATCAGCTAGATGGTTGCGCTTCGCTTTTCCCTGCATGTTGGGCAGTGACCTATCAAGGTATTCTAAGTCTTCATCTGGTCGAGAGCGCTCCTCAAAGCGAAGGGTCGTTCTCTCCTACAACGACTGAGGCGTCTAGCAGAATAAATAGCTCATACTTGGTGCCTGCATGGCTTGCTCCAACGTCCGATTTCGAAACGTCCAGGTGTCAGACGGTGGGACGATAAATGCTGCGCTTGTCAGTTGCTCCGGTGGAGGCGCACGAACATGCACTAGCGACTACAGCAATGATGGTTGTTGTCTCGTCGTCCATGACACAGGTGCGCTGTGGCTGTCACAGCAGCTTTTGGTGCTCTGCAAACTCTGGTGTGCTGGAACGCGAACCAGCCAAATTGGTACACTGTGCCGTTTCCTGTTGGCCAGTCAAATTCCTAGTTTCTTAGAGCTCAGAACGTGTGCTGGCACTTAAACAAGGGCCTTAGTGGTGTGTCGAATGCCGCTGGATGACTACGCCAAACGACGACTTAGGAAAGTAGAATTGAGTAACTCAATTCCAAAATGATACCTCAAATTGCGTTATCATTTTGGGCGTTGTAACGGGGTTACATTCGGGTAACATAATTACCCTCTCGAAAGTGATCGTATCACTTTCTANGAGTTTGTATAAACTCCGAAGCACACACTTCCTCTGTTCAACGTGCTTGTGTGACAGGATTGTATATGTGTTTTGCGACAAAACCTAGTCAACATCATATCGTGTAGAAATCATAGGTTCATGTGGACCACAAGAGTGGCAACACTTCAACTCCTACTGACTACTGACTGACTGACTCAGTCACTTCGTCAAAGAGCAACCAGCGCGTAATGGCCGGGGAGCGAGTGCGGGCGGCCTGTGAACGGGGCGACGCGGGCGCGTGTATCGACGCTGGGGACGCCGCCGCCGGGTGGACGCCTCTGCTCTTCGCCAGCTGCGGAGGGCACGTGGACGTCGTGAGGTATCTGCTGGAGCACGGGGCGGACGTGGATGCTCGAGACACGGGCGGGTCGTCGTCGCTGAGGTTCGCCGCAAGCGAAGGGCGTATGGAGGTCGTGCATCTCCTCGTTGAGGTTGGCGGCGCAAGGGTGAACCAAAGCGACGGGAGCGGGTGGACGCCGCTCATATGAGCGAGCTGGTACGATCACATGAACGTGGTGAGGTTCCTGCTGGAGCACGGAGCACAGGTAGACGTACAGGATGCGGGAGGTTCGACGGCCTTGAGATTTGGGGCCGCGGAAGGGCGCCTGAAAATCGCTAAGCTCCTGGTGCAGCATGGAAGCGCGTGTGTGAATGAACCGGAGATACACGGACGGACTCCGCTGTGGTTTGCAGTGAAGAACAATCACTTGAAGGTGGTGGCGTGGCTGTTGCAAATAGGTGCTGACCCGAATATCCAGACGGACGAAGGGAGCACGGCGCTGGTGCGCATCTGCCGCTCTGATAATGCCGATGAAAACGCTGTGGAGCTGTTTCTCGACCATGGAGCTGGTGTGAACGCAAGTGATTATCGAGGGTGGACACCATTAATTCATGCTTGCGAAGCTGGAGACCCCGATGAAGGTATCATGGAAGTTCTTCTTGATCACGGTGCCGACGTAAACGCTAGAGACAGTGAAGGATCGACGCCTCTAATGCACCTTTGCATGGCAGGGGAACCTGACTCAGGGGTTGTTCACGTTCTTACAGACCATGGGGCCGACGTAAACGCACAAGACATGCGTGGCAACACGTCACTTATGCTAGCAGCATCCAGTGGCGACTTGGGAACAGTGCAGCTTCTGCTGACTCTCGGTGCAGACTCCAGCCTTGTCGACAAATACATGCAGACAGCGCTGGATTATGCAAAATCGTACGGGCACCGACAAGTCCAGGAACTGCTCGTTTCTACTCTTAGTCACGCGCAGCTCCGCTCACTACATATAGATTCCCGTGCCACTACCACATCGACAAAGTGGTCCATTCCACCTACAGAAATCGAATTCGGGGACTTTGTATCGACCGGGGTGATTTCCTGGGAACGTGGCTGGATGCAGAAGTGGCAATTAAGCTGTACGTGTCCGTCTCCGATGCAGACGAATCATTTGATGAGCAAGCTACTCGTTGGTTTGGCCTTCGACATCCAAATGTTCAGAAGTAGTATGGTGCGGTATGTGAAGGTTACAATCTCTATGTGTGTGAGCACATGGCAAATGGGTCGTTGGAAGAGTATGTGGAGACGATCACTGCTCGCTTTGAATGGGATGCGTCGAACATAGCTACAGCTTTTCGGTACTTGTATGAAGCCGCTTTGGGTCTGCAGTACTTGCATGAGCGTCGAATTGTGCACACGGACGTTCGATTGGGAAATATCTTGATAAGTAAGGATGGCAGTGCGAAGCTCGCAAACTTCTCGTCAAGTAGAGCTATACCGTGGGACGGAGGAGGGTCTTCTGGATCGGAAGTGAAAGCTTTTGCGTCGGATGTGTTATTTCTTGGGAATTGTTTGCGCGCGGTGTCCTTGAAACTTAGGGGTCATGCAACATTTGATGAGTTGCGCCTGAAGTGTAACAACCTGGTGAATGATATGCGATGCGACGAACCTCTCCAGCGATGCAATATATCGGCTGTCGTACTGCGAATGAAAAGCCTACTAGGGCTAACAATCCAAAATCAATGCCATCAAGACGAAGTCGTTTCTACGAGCGAAATTCTCGTGAAGCTGCAGGATGTGCAACTATCTGTGAACGAGACTACGGATGTTCTCTACCAAGAACTGTATGCTGACCTCGAAGCTGTGTGTCAACGTTTATTCAGCTGGAGTAACCCGATCCCTCTTCACACTTACGAGGAAGTCATGTTTGTGCTAGAAACCATTCAAGGAGCTGTCGAGCAACAGAACTCCAATATCAACCCCATTCAGCGTCTCTCGTCAAGTTGTGCGAGTGATCTTTCGGTAGATTTCTTCCGAAAGCAGATGGAGTATTTGTTGAATTTGGGTGAGGCTCCTTCACATATGTACAATGAAATGAAGAGACGATGCTTGGACCTTCGCAAACGGAAGATCGATGTGTTCGTATCAGAGATTGGCAATACGCTAACACTGCTTCACCAGACTGAGACCGATGATCTATTGACCTTACTGCATCGAGAGCTGGAAAACACAAGCTACTCGGAGGTGTAGCACCGGATTATTCAGAAGGCATACGACGAGGCTTGTTCAACTCACGCTGGACCAGTCATTGAATCACTGCCTGAGTGGTTTATCGGATGGTATGAACTGGAAGATGAGGTAATTTTCGCTCGCGGGGGGTACGGTGAGGTATCGAGAGCCAAGTGGCTTAACTCTGATGTTATTGTGAAGCGGGTCATTACTGAGGGCAGGGATGATCAGCGGCAAATGTTCCAGCGTGAAGTAGAACTGTGGTTTGGGCTGAATCACCCCAACGTAGTGAAGCTCTTTGGTGGTTGCCACATTGGAACACCGTTTTTCGTCTGCGAAGAAGCGAAGAACGGTTCACTTGACAAATACTTACGAACACACACCACCGAGGTGTGGCAAAAGCTGTACGAGGCTGCCTTGGGTCTGGAATATTTACACGCGTGTGGCATTGTACACCGAGACTTGAAGTGTGACAACATCCTTGTCAATAGTGATGGAGATTCGAAGCTGACAGATTTTGGCTTAAGTGCATTTGCAACCGCTGGAGACCAAGGCAAGCGGTCAGGCGCCGTTCGGTGGGTAGCGCCGGAGTGTTTGGCAGGAGAGCAGGCGTCATACGCCTCTGACGTGTTCTCATTGGGCATGTGCATTATTCAAGCTGTGAGTGGGAAGCTGCCGTGGGGTAATCAACTTGACAATGCAGTGGTGGAGCATCGTCTGAGAAACGGCGAGATGCCACAGCGCCCTCCTCAATTCACTGGAGATCAATGGGAACTAGTAGAGAGCATGTGCAAGTTCGACCCCAAGGGAAGAATGCATTTGCTTGTCGTTGTTCAGAGTCTGAAACGGTTCGCTGAGTTTCCAGAGGCAGTGATCATCGAGCCCTTTTCCAAGGAATTTGACTTCGATCTGGTTCAGAACCTGAAGCAAGCACTGCTGCGCCACGATAGTAGCGCGGACTACAAAGTGCCATGCTTCGTCTATCAGCTCCTGATCGAACGCACAGAGGACATTGCTAACAACTGCAATAAGGCCAGCGCCAAAAGCAGTTTGAATTCGATTCTTGGCTCAGCCAAAACTTGGATCGAGCAATCCGGAAACCAGCTGTCAACTGTGGATTTCGTGAAGGTGGTTTTCCGAGGGTTCTCCCTGCATAGGCAGATTGACCGCGTGCAGGCCGAGTATTTCATCACGCCAGCTCCGGAAGTGCACGGGTGGGCCGACAAATGCTTCGGTGTGCTACAGGCGGGGGAGCAAACGTGTCCTTAAAAGCGTAAGCCATTCAACATACTCCCGAAATGTGGATTACATGGCAAAAGCAACGTTTGCCAATGATTCCCACGAGGCTATGTCAGATTTCCGCGGCGTAGCTGGATGTGTAAGTGCTTGGTACCAAGTTGCAATGTACAAGTGTTCAAACCCACTCCAAAACAAAAACAAAAACAAAAAAATCCGTCGCGTTATCCTAGCTTTTTATCCTAATTTCACATATCATACGTACTACTTCGAAGTATTTTTTACGACATTTTGGGATTCCGCCTCTTTGATCGATCATGAGCGCGGCGGAGGAGCTAGCGCGGCTGCGCGCGGTGCTGGGCGCGAGCGACAAGCAGACGCAGAGCTTCCTGCAGCCGCTGCTGCCTCTGCGCGGCGTGCAGGAGCTGCTGCTGACGTTCGTGCAGGACGCGTCTCGGTCCTTCGAGGACTGGGTCTGGGACCCGCAGGTGCGGCAAACACTCGTGCAAATGCGGGACGCCGCCCCGCGGGCGCACGCGCAGGCCCAAGACCTGGACCAATGGTACGCACGCGCGGCGGCGGAGCGACTGGCGGCCATGACGCTGCAGAATCCGGACGACGCGACGCCGCCCGAGTTTCTAGAAGAGGCGGACAAGGCCCAGAGCGATGGGAAGACCAAGTTTAAGGAGAAGAAGTATTATGCGGCGAAGAACGCCTTCTTGAAGAGCATTGAGGCGGTTCTGAAGCACCAGCAGAGTGAGTACTACGGCAAGGCTGTCCCTGCGGCGGAATGGGACGACGCGGACATGCAGGAACGATACGTGACGCTGTGCAATAACGTCGCTATCTGCGGCATCAAGTTGAAGGATCTGTCGTTGATTAATGAGTACGCCGGCAAGGCGTTGGCGGCGGAGGAGACGTCCACGAAGGCGCTGTACGCGATGGCCAAGTTGCGGGTGATGGAGCATCGGTACAACGAGGCGAGTGAGGTCGTTGACAGGGCGTTGCGGTTTTACCCGGACAAGGCGCAGTTTCTGACTTTCCGGAAGGAAATTGAGGCGGCGGAACGCAAGCAGACGATAGAGCAGGCGGAGCTGTCCGAGATCAGAGCGAAGCAACTGCAGGCTGCCATGACTGCTGCGGCGGCGGCGCCGCGGGCATTGACGCAGGAGGAACGTGAGCAGCAGATGAAGGAGGAGGTGCAGAAGAGAGTGGATGCTACGCCGCTGCCAACGCGAGAGGACGACAACTTCGCTGCCGCAAGACTGAACGTCTACTTTATGAAGATCAAGCAAAGGATGATGGTAGACCTTCGACCTCGCTACAACGCAGATGCGGGCGAGGAGCCGCTTTTCGAGTGTACTATCGTGAACGGTGCTACGGGCGAAGTGCTCGCGGCCGGTGTTCAAGGTGCCTCCAAGAAAATTGTGAAGAATGAGGCGTGCAAAATCGTTATCGAGAAGTTCTGGCACGACAAGCAAGCCGCGGACAAATTGAATCCAGAGGACCTGGCATATTTGGAAAGGTTCGAGCGTGCCAAGGCAAGTGGACAACCGCTGGTTACTAAATCTGCCGTACCTGCAGCGCCCCAGCAGCCATCCGATAACGCACCTCAGCTGCCTACACGCGTGAGTTGGCTGGAGCGCCAGCTCCAACCATTACCTCTGTTGAACCAGCTTACGCAGCGCGGAACGCTCCAGGCTCGCTTTGATATTGAAGATGTGTCGCCCAACAAGGAGGTCACCGAGTTCAAGTGCACGGGCTTTCTGAACGGGGAGCAGATCGCTACTGCCAACGCTATCAGCAAAAAGAAGGCCCGCGTGGAAGTTGCTACGCATGTGCTTGCTGCTGCGTTCGAGAAGAACCTGCTACTCGTTTATGACCGACCCGCCGATGATGAAGCTGACAACGGAGCTGGAGACAGCAATGATCAGGACGGGGGCGAGCAGACGCCAGCGCATGGAGGGTGAAGTTAATTTATTTGCTGAATGTAGAGTGCAAGGACAACCGCATCTGTCGTGGTAGACTGCTCAGCAGGTCTCCCACTCGATGTGTTGTTCCTGCATTGCCGTGGGCGAGAGGTTCGTGCCTGCGTATCTTGTGTTGCTGGTATCGTGCTCTCCTCCGTCCGTCCCTGCAAATGAATGCTTGTGTCTCGCTCTATATATTGCTCCTGGTTGTGATGTGTGCTCGTGTTTATCGGTTGCTTCTCGTTCTCCGCTGCTAATCTACAGATTCGGTGCACCTGGGCGAGCGCTCGTCTCGCTTCGCACCCTAACTAGATGTGCCACGTTCCAGGCAGCTTAATCGGCGTGCACGTCGAGCGAGAGCTGATACACCTTCTGTGCGCGCCGCGCGCGCAGGAAGTACATGATGCTGGTGCCGAAGACACACAGGTACAGGAACGCCGCTAGGAAGATGCTCGTCGCCAGCGACGACTTGGGCTGTCCATGAGCCGGCTTCACCTTGATGTACAGCGAGTTGCTGCTCACGATGCAGCCCACGATGAGCTAACCACAGCATAACATCGTTAGCTTGTTTACCACTCACAGGGCAAGAAGGTAGCCAACCAGACTTACCAGCAAGAAGAAGCCAGAGAACGAGAAGATGGCGCAGCAAACAATACCTAATCATCGACACAAGCATTCAACCCACATCAGTCCAAGACGTCTCAGCAACCACGTGAAAGCCAATCTCCGTACCAGGATGCGTCTGCGGTCCTTGGCTGGACCCCTGCGCCAGCAGCTCCTCGAGATCTGCCGTGTCGCCGAGGTCGCTGACGTCACTGCCAGGTGAGCCCACATTGAGGTGCTTGAGGTTGGCGTAGCCGGCCTTGCCGCCGCTTACGACGGACACGATGTCCCCGCGGTCAAACGTAGTCATTTCCTTGCGCAGGTCTCCGTAGACATCCTTCAGGCGCGACATAGTCAAGAACACAGCACTCAAGCAGAGGTCAGCGCTAGGTCCTTCGGCTGGAGGCGCGCCGCGTTTTTCGATTGTGAACGCCACGCGCGCCGCCCAGGGCTAAAATAGGAGCGAAAAAACGGAGGCGCTTACGACGGACCCCGAGCGAGGGGGCGGCTGCGAGGTGACGGCTATTTTTCCACCTCCTGCTCTCGCTCCTGGTGATGGCGTGTGGGACGGCGGGCGGGCTGCAGCCAACACGGAAGACGACGGACTGGGACGATAGGAATAGATCACAAGCGGCGACTCAAGTGCGGAATGGACTCTGCCGACGTATGCTTCGCTGGCTACATACAGACGAAAGCGTCGCCTTTCAGCCAATCCGGTCGCGCCAACAATTCAAAAGGTTGCAGCCAATCGCTAGCCGTATATATGCAAGCCCTAACGTCAACCTTGCGCGATCTAACATGAATATTGCAACACAACATTCGCGTTTTCTTGGATTGGTCCCCCCTTCCACCCATTGCACAGACAGATCCGGGATCCGAGCTCGCTTCTGTGCATCTAGTAGACCCACGCCCACGCACCCAGCCGCAGCATGAGCACGCAGGGCAACGTCTTCTCGGCGCTGCAGCCGGAGAAGCGCAAGAAGAAGACGGACGAGGCGCCGCAGAACACCATGTTCGCCTCCTTCGTGAACAACCCGTCGACGTCCGCGTGGGGCGACGACAGCGACGACGAGCTGCACGCGGCGGCCGCCCCCGTCGCCGAGGAGGCCGCGGCGGAGGAAGAAGAAGAGGACGAGGACAGCGAGAGCGAGAGCGAGAGCGAGGAGGAGGAGGAGGAGGAGGAGGAGCCCGTCGCGGCCGCGGCCCCCAAGAAGGCGGCGGCGCCGGCCCGCACGCTCTCCAAGAAGGAGAAGAAGGAGCTGGAGATGAAGGAGTTCGAGGATGCGCTGGCGGATCTCGGCATCAAGGCCGAGGGCTCCCCCGAGCCCAAGGCGGAGGAGGCCAAGGCCGAGACGCCCTCGGCCGCCGGCTCGTCCGACAAGAAGAAGAAGAAAAGGAAGGGCAAGAAGCCTGCCAAGGCCGCCGAGCCCGAGGCCGCCGCCACCTCCGAGGTGGTGGACATCAAGGCCGTCGTGAAGGCCAAGGGCAAGAAGAAGAAAGCGGCCGAGCCCGCCGCCGTGAGGATCGCCCGCGAGGAGAAGGCCAAGGCCAAGGGCAAGGGCAAGAAGGACAAGAGCAGCTTCAACGAGTTCTCCATCTAGGTAGGCGGAGAGCGCGGACACTTGGAGCGAGGCGGCCATGGGTGCGACAGAGCAGAAAGAGACAGGTGGGCGCTCGTCACAGCAGCCTCCGTTGCCTGCCTGCTCTCGGGCAGCAACGCAGCCAGAGTCAGCGAGCCCAAGACTCGACCAGCTAGCCACTCATGCGCGCTGCCCTCCCAGGTGCTTACTTGCGAGCGACGCGCCTCCTTCCGCCTTTTGTGCTCTTTGAGTTGAGGTCACCCTCGCTCGAGCTGGAGAGCGGACAGAGATGCAGAGCGCAGTCAGCGATAGACACCTACAGCGACAGAACAGCAGCTTAAAGGAAGAAAAAAATATAAGAACAAAACACTACGATACGTCTTCGTAAAACAAGGATATCGAATTCTGACGGCAGCACGTTAATGTGGTGGGAGGGCGCTAGCAGCCTCGGAGATTGCATGCATGCCTTGCCATCCCGGGCGAACGCTAATCTACATGTATTCCGTATCAAATCATAGTGTGCGCTGCTAGTCAATGCAACCACGTCGAGTCGAGCCACGCCAACCCTGGCAGCACGTCGGCGCGGCGTCCGACGTCACTGCCTCCCAGCTTCGCGTCTTGCATACATATTCTGCTGTGTCCTATCGTGTTAAAATCTCACGCGACCTCGACCGTCGCGGGGTGCATCAGGTAGCTGTACTCGTCCGTGGGCAGAGGGAGGAGATGCCACGGCGTGCCCGCCGCGGGTGCTCGTCGACTGCACCACTTTGCCAGCTTGCCGAAGAGCGACGGCGTCTCCTCTGGTGTGCGCACGAACTGGAGCTGCCAGTGCTTTGCCACGACGACGCCCACTACAGCGCCCGCCAGCAGTCCGGCCACGAAGTGCACGGGACCGAAGAGTCCCCCGTCCTTGTGGCTCCAGAGCGACAAGTGGATCGTGGGCAGCGTCAGTTGTTCCACGTAGCGCTTGTGGCGGGCCATGGCGGCGTTCAAGTTGGTCACCACATCCTTGGCCACGTCTCCGAGGTAGGAGGGGGATGTAGCAGACGCCATCGCGTCCTCGGAGCCGCCGAGCTCCAGCCCGTCGGCGGTTCTTCGTCGCGGACTGGGCTCGAGCAGCGGGTTCGAGGCCACGGCGGCGCGCAGCAGCTCCCAGTCGGCCAGCGAGTCCACGCGGAGTCGGCGCACGTTCACTTGGGCCAGCACGAGGCCCAGCACGCTGCAACAACAAGGCAACACATGGGTGAGGCGGCGTTATCAGAAGTTCGCGCCGTGAACGGACGCACTGTTCGGCCTGCGTGGCGCGGTCCGTGGCGCGGCGCGCGCGGTTCTGGGCGAGCAGCAGTGCGTCGCTGATGCGGCGCATGGAGCTCATGTCCAGCTCCGAGGCGGTGCGGCGGTGCGCGGGCTCCGGCATGCCGGCGAAGGTGGCGGGTGGGAAGAGAAGGAAGTGCAAGTTTGCGGCGCTTGGTGCTGCTTGGACGCGCTATCTCAGAGAACCCGTGGAAGCTGGGATATTACCTTCAAGAAGCGATACTATCGGAAAATGCACTGTATGGGGTTCCACAATATGTGACGATACCAATGCAAATACGTGGGGCTATCCAGATGACATCGCGTTGAACAGGGTACTGGATCAAGAAGGCTCTTCCGTCGCAGCGTTTATGCTGGCAACAACCGTTTCCACGCAACCCTAAAATTCAATTAATGAAAAGACGCAACGGAGGCTGCAGATTGGCCAAAAGCCGGACACGTCGCTCTGGGCACAACAAACCTAAAGCGACTGCGTGCCTCCACTGGAGGCGGTTCGCCGCACCATCGCGGCGATCGCCACGAGAATTTTTCCTCTCGGTCGCGTGGCACAAGTGCATGGGCTTTGCCAGCCGTGATCACTCAGTTTGCCATTTCGCCAGCGCAGTTTAGTCGGCTGAACAAATGAGATGGCTTCACTCCTGGTGGGTGAAACACAAGTCACTTCCCAATGGTATCCATACCAAGCTTTTTTTTTGCCTAGGCTCACTTTGTATTTGTCCTTGCAGTGGAGAAAATCTATGGCTTAGCGAGCTCGAGGTACCTATATTCAAAATTGGGCAAACCAAAAAGGGTAATACCTAAAAGGAATACGGTATTCGCAATAATTTGCACTACCTCAGACTGAGAAATAGTCCAAGGACTTGAAGTTGTCCAAGCAGCTTAATACAGTGTCGATGCTGTTGGCGCAGCGACAACCAGTAGTTATCAATGATACCCAGATACTGAAAACACTTCCTCAAGCTGATAGAGGAGGCCAGATCTGTCAGAGGAGGCAGGAGCTTCCATACGGCCTTAAAATTGTCCTGGCAGTTGCCGTAATTGACTTAATTTCAGTATCTAGTTTAAAATAGCTCCGAACGTTGCCTTGCTACTACTGACGCTGGCCTCAAAATAGTCCAGGAAGTTGCTATGCTGTCCTAACATAGTCCAGGAAATGACAATACAGATGTATCTTCGCACTACCTTTAAAAAAGTCTGGCGGATTGTCATGCAGGTGGGATTCTAGTCCTCAAAAATGGTTTCACCTCCAACCACCCCGACACCCCCATCTTGCTTCGAGATCCCACCGCTACCTCAGCAAGTATTCGACTCGTATGACGTGGCAGAGGCTGCTCTACACGGGTGGAATCGACGTCAAATTATCGACGTGACCAAGGCACACAACAAGAAGGACAGGCACAAGGTGATACGGCAGCGCGACTTTCAATCCGACCGCTACGGTAAGACGATGAACACTTGTGGTCAGAGTAACGACGATCGAGTTTGAACTCAACGAGAAACCAAAAAGTTGTGTGCAAGATGAAGATTCGCTTAGAGGGCTCGTCGGCTCCTCTCTGTCATAATTCAATTCACTAATTCGCGCACCACGTAGAAAAGGAAACTAGCACAACACTCTATCAATCAAGTCCTAAGGATGACTACCAACAACCTCTCTAGACAGCAGTTAATATAAAAGGGAAGTCTGGACGCCAACCGACTAGAATATAAAATATGTGTGGATCAGTTCGAGCGCGCGTCGCTCGATCACAACCTAATTTGAGTTGAGCTTCTTGAGCGCCCCACGGAAGGCTCCGCGCTCCATATCGCGTCCGAACGCTTCGCTTTCGCAGTCGTCCGGGCCTCCACATTGGTTTCCCATCGGCAGCCTTGTATGCTACGCTGACTTGGCGTGGCAATGGAAATACTTCGACGTTCGCGCGTTGGAGTAGCGGAGGGGGCAGAAAATAGTGAATCGTACTCACCCTCCTCATACATACCGCCACACACACGGTTGGGTGCTTGGGGTCGTGCCTATAATATTATAACAGAAGTCAACTCGTAACGCGTATAATTAATGCAACTCAGAAAATTCAAAAGGTTACCTTGGTCTAGTACCACAGCTAGAACACGTCAACTTAGTCACGGACGAACTTATTGAAATTCCGGTCGTGCGTTCCGGGCAAACGATAGTTAGCTTCATAAATGCTGAAGAAGGATGTCAACTCGTTCCAAAACTCTTCCAGCGTCACCGCAATGTGTGGTACAATGGTATCCATATCAATTCCAGCAATACCGACGTCGTCCGCGATTAGCCCTCTGTATTCATTATCCAGCCTGTACGTCGTTTCGACATCTCGCCAGAACTGAGCTTTCTGGGAGTTCTGGAGTCAGTTCGATCAAAGATTTCCCCTGCACTCAACCAATTAGTGACATTAGTTTCAGCAACGATTATACATACAGCACGCGCCAGATACTTCGGTGAGTCTCGTAACCATGTTCTTTCACAATGCCACATTCGCTGGGCGGAACATACAGTACCGGATTCGAGGAGAATTTCCTACAGCCAAAGTTTACGCAGCCGAAGTGCCTTCACCCTTGTCGATGAGCCCGTCGTAGTGACGAAGCATTTAATCAAATCAGTCTTGTTCGTTCGGGAGTTGGGCTTGATTTCCCGTAGAGTACATTCCTTGCGAATGAGATCTTGTGTTTTTTTTTACGACCCCCAGACGACATGACCCTCCATTATGATGCCACTACATGTAGCAGGAAATGTGTCGATCTCCAGCCTGCAAACAGATTGGAAACCACAGGAAAGTTTGAGATGTGGCAGGAGTGTGGCCATGGACGTTTTCCAGAACGGGGGCGGATCGAATAGCTTGGTGAGCTTGAGTGATGACAAAGGGAGATGGATGTGACGATAACACTGGCGGAGCGAGTACCACCCTCGCGAACTCTGACACGAGGTTGCAAGCCAGTGGGGCCTGCTGTGTTGGATCGTCTTCGGGCTCCATCGGAATGGACTCTGTTTATGGACTGGACTGGACCACTAGGGTGTCTATTATTGGCTAATATTGATTGACGCATTGACCAGTCAGATTAATTCTGTATTTCTCAACCGAGCGCGCAGGGTAGGGTGCACTTGCAACGCATGCGTCAAGAAAAACACTTTGGTGCCTTAGGTCTGACGTAGTGCACATTATCGCGAATGCCGTATGGATAATATCCACAAAAATGGAATATTGTTCCCTTTTAGGTATTACCCTTTTTGGTTTGCCCAATTTTGAATATAGGTACCTCGAGCTCCTGAAGCTCGAGCTCCATAGATTTTCCCCTTGTAGTGCTGCCGCCAATCACCGAAATGGCTACACTAACTTCAATATCATGCAGCCAGCCAACCGAACGACACGACACACCCACTCGCCTACAATCGCGGGGCTAAGTCATCCGACGGTGCCGCCGGCACGAATGGCTTGCGCGGCGGGCTCAGCCTGGACGGAGCCGGGCGCGTCTCGGGCGCGGCGCGCTGCTTCTGCAGGGCCAGTGCGTCCACCTTCTCCTGCACGCGGCGCCCGTAGTGCGGGTCGCACTTGGTGAAGTTGGCGATGGCGCGCGCCTGCACGGGCTTGGACGCGTTCACCAGCGAGCCGGCGATGTTGTCCGTGAGGCGCTCGCGCGCCGCGGCGTCCAGCGTCTTGCGGTAGAACTCGCCCACCTGCGAGTAGTTGTCGTCGTCGTAGGTCGAGTACTTGTCCACCACCGCGTGGTCGCCCTGGTACGCGCGGTAACGCAGCGTCGTGTCCTCGGGCGGGCCGTTCTTGCTGTTCGGGAAGTAGTTCGGTGCGCCGTGCATGTTGCCGTTGACGGCCATGAAGCCGTCGCGCTGGTACGTTTGCGGCTCCTTGAGCGGGCGGTTCACAGGGATCTGGTTGTAGTTGGTGCCCAGACGGTGGCGCTGCGTGTCCGGGTAGGAGAACAGACGGCCCTGCAGCATCTTGTCGGGCGACGGCTCGATGCCCGGCACCATGTGCGACGGGGAGAAAGCGATCTGCTCGATCTCAGCGAAGTAGTTGCTCGGGTTGCGGTTGAGCACCAGGCGACCCACTTCAAGGAGCGGGTACTTCTTGTGGGACCAGATCTTGGTCACGTCGAAGGGGTTCACGGTCTCCTTGGCAGCCTGCTCGGGGGTCATCACCTGGATGTACAGCGTCCAGGACGGGAACTGCTTGTTGGCAATGGCCTCGTACAGATCGCGGATGGCGTAGTCCGGGTCGGAGCTGGCGAGCGCGGCCGCCTTGTCCACGGGCAGATTGCGGATGCCCTGGTCCGTCTTGAAGTGGTACTTGACGTACACGGTCTCGCCCTTGGCGTTCACGTTGGCGAATGTGTGGCTGCCGTAGCCGTTCATGAAGCGGAACCCATCCGGGATCCCGCGGTCGGCGAACAGGAAGCTCTGCTGGTGCAGCGTCTCGGGGCGCAGCGAGAAGAAGTCCCACATCATGTCGTCGTCCTTGAGGTGCGTGCTGGGCAGACGCTTCTGCGTGTGGATGAAGCTCGGGAAGAGGATCGGGTCGCGGATGAAGAAGATGGGCGTGTTGTTGCCCACGAGGTCCCAGTTGCCCTCCTCCGTGTAGAACTTGATGGCGAAGCCGCGCGGGTCGCGCGCCGTGTCGGCGCTGCCCAGCTCGCCCCCCACGGTGGAGAAGCGGATGGCCACGGGCGTGCGCTTGCCCACGCGGTCGAAGAGCTTGGCGCAGCAGAGCTGCGTGACGTCGGCGTGCGTCACCTCCAAGTAGCCGAAGGCGCCGCCGCCTTTGGCGTGCACCACGCGCTCCGGGATGCGCTCGCGGTCGAAGTGCGCCATGTGGTCGATGAACGCGAAGTCCTCGAGCACCACGGGCCCGCGCGGGCCGGCGGTGGCCGAGGCCGTGAGCCCGTTGGGCGGGATCGGCGCGCCGGCGCTGGTGGTGGCGGTCTTGCTCTTCTGGGCCATGGCTGGCGACTGGACACGTACCCGAGACCTTGCGCGCAGATTGAAGAATGGCGGGAGCCTGTGGTTGAACGTGCCTGGTTTTGTTTGACGCATACAGACCCACGGAATGGTGTGGCATACGTCAATAACCTCTCGTCTGGCATGACACGTATCCGGCACTCGACACAGATGGCTACATCGCAACTTCGACTTGCTGGGCCAATCCGAGGTCCCGCCCACATGCTGTAGATGGTGGTACGGCCGATGCGTCCGTCCAGGAATCCAGGGCTTGTTTTCCCCGTTCGCTAGGACCGGATGGGCTTCGCCCCAGGACGCTTCGATGCTTTTGCTGTCGCGGCAGTGTGCGAAATGGACTCCCAGACGCAGTTGACAACTTTCACGCTCGCCATCTACGTCGGGGTGCTCGCGGGCCTCGTGGTCTTCGCCGTCGCCTTCACGATGATGCGCGTGTACGCGTACCGCCACCGCCTCTCGACCGCCACCATCGGCGCCAGCTACGACGCGGACGCCGAGCTCGCAGACACCAACAGCGCGCTGATCGCGACGACGCTGAGCGCGCTGGGCAGCCCGCTGCCGGACCTCCGCGATGAGGCGCCCGCTACCAGCAAGACGTCGATACTCTCCAGCTTCGGCAGCAGTCGTTGGGAGCAAGTCAAGAGCTTCGTTGCCAGCGTCCGCAACCGAGGACTCTCCGCCTGGTCTTCGCTCCGTCAACGGGTTGCTGCACGCAGAGCCAGCAAGGCAGCAGCTTCCAAGCGCGACTATCGTGTCTCGCAGACCGAGGTTGTGATTGCCACGCCTTGTGGCAGCCAGGCCAAGGCGCCGGTGACGCCGGACCCGACGTCGCAGTACGCCAGCCAACTCTCGTCCAAGTGCCAGCTCAGCTTGTTCCAATCTCCGACGTCAAACAACATCGGCATGATCTAAGAGAGGGCGAGCAGGTGTAGCATAACACGCTACATTGGCTTCTGTTTGTGTAGTTGATAGATAGATTTTGCCAAGCAATACACATTGCTTGCAACAGTTCCAACTCTTCCTCCTGGAGTGAGAACAGAGATATCGAGAGAACCCGCCCGATCTAAACGAAGACATTGAAAATCGGTTTGTGCTCGAATAGGATCCCCGTGTTCTTACTGTCGAGAGAGGTTCATGGCCGTAGCTTCGTCAGTGCAGACATGTTGGATGTTGCAAAGATCAAAAATCAGCAGCTGGAAGTCGGAGAACCCAAGCGCTAAGGGCCTCGTTGCGTACCATCTCGCGGTCGTCCACGCAGAATGAATCGAAAACGGCTTCAACGGAGTACAGCTAATGGAATCGGTGGAGCTTAGCCCAAACCAGGCCTATCTGGCTGAATACAACATCTAAAGTCCACCTTTTCCTTTTCATCTTCCACTTTGGCTTCAACAGACATTTTCACACAATCATTCTCACGAGGAAGGTTCTCAATGCTTCAGCAATGAAGTGACAGGTGTTAGATTACGCACTGTATTCATGGAGAAGAGCTCCCAGGACTTCACTCGTCAAAGTTCCAGCTACTGCGCACAAAGCTGTCATTTCTCCAGAATGAGCGGACAACTTCCGAGAAAAATACTGCCAAGCGGAGCGAAAATCCCTGTCATTGGGCTTGGGGTGTACAAGGCAGACCCTGGCGCGGAACAACGCCGTTCTGTCGGCGCTCAAGCTTGGCTACCGTCACATCGACACTGCCCAAGGCTACCAGAACGAAGTTGACGTCGGTCATGCTGTTCGCGACTCGGGGATTCCTTGCGAGGAGGTCTTCGTGACGAGCAAGTTGTTTATCAGCAACTGGGGATACGAAGCCGCACGTGCGACCACCATAGCGAGCAATGACAAGCTCGGCCTCGGGTACATCGACTTGTTCCTGCTCCACGCCCAGGTGACCCGAACACGCGAGCTGAAAGCTGGCGTGCACTCGAGGAGCTCAACGAGAAAAGTATTATAACGGACATTGGCGTCTCGAACTTTGGCGAGGCTCATCTGGAAAAGCTCCTCAAGACTACCACGGTGAAGCCCGCAGTGAGCCAGATTGAACTACACCCGTGGCTCATGCGCCCAGCACTGGTCAAGTACTGCACAGCACACGGCATCCTTCTCCAGGCCTACGTGCCCCTAGCCAGGGCTTGTAAACTCGAGGACCCCACGGTGCTCGAAATCGCCAACGAGGTGGGTGTCACGCCCGCGCAAGTGCTGCTGGCGTTCAGTCTCGCGAATGGTTTCATCGCTCTACCAAAGTCCGTCAATGCGGGGCGCCAGAAAGCCAATCTCGACGCTGCGAGTACGAAGCTGACCCCCACGCAAGTTTCGAAACTCGCTGCTCTGGACGAAGATCAAGGCGTTGCGTGGGACCCGATCAAGACCCACGCTGTGTAAGTGGGCGAGTCAGTTCGGGATGAAGTGAATGAACTTCACCACTATCTCTCGAGATGAGTGATGTTTATTTGAGTGCATTTGCCGCTAATTGCTCCTGCAGTTCGTTCAGATCTTGTTCCCATTCCTCTGGCCAGGTGTACACCTCCAGCGGAGTTTTGGCTCGCACACGCTCTTCCTGTTGTTGCCCGCCGCTGTCGCCTGCAGATACTTGCCCGATAGTCGCGATGACAATTTCGCTTTTGCCACCGAAGAGTACTTGGCCCAGCGCGTCAACACGCATATCCGGATTCCAAGCGCGACGGCAAAACATGGCGAAAGCTTGCAGCAAATTGCGAACATCGTCTCGGTGGGGTGCTGTCATACAACATTCAGCAACAAAGTTTTTTTTTTTTTACCTACGTCAGCACAAATCCTCAATACTTTCAAAGCTTATGGTGACTTACCAATTGCTTCAGCCGCCAGCCGAAGCGGCAGTGGCTGTCGGTCTCGCTCTGCTGCGTTCTGTTGGTAATCGGCAAAATTCACGGGCATCCCTGCTGGTGCCTGCGCTCGGCTAGACAAAGTACCGCTTGACTCGTCTTCTTTATCATTTTGCTGTTGTTGGTCATGCCACAGACACGCAATCTTCGCCACGTCAGGCTGGACTCGCACGACGGCTTGAGAGCCACAAGCTTTACTCAAACTCTGGTGCGTGACACCACAAAGTGCGCTGATCACGAGTGACGGAGCGTCGGCGTTGGCTGCCAAAGCGTGTCGAACTTGGATGGCCACGCTCTTGAGCTGCGCCGGCGGCATGCACAACACCAGCACGTCGCTCTCTCGGGCTAGTCGCGCGTTGTCGTAGTACCGAGGCACCAATTGGAACATGGGCAGAGCTGACGGCGCTTTCAGTGCCTCACAGCGAGGGATCCGATCCGGTTGACGCGTGGACAATGCCATCCGCTCGGCACGGTATCCGTTCGCCAGGAGCGTCATGACAACGGCGGTCCCGACACTGCCACCGCCTAAAATCCCAACCCGTGGCGGTTGTTTATTTGCTGCAGCAAAACACTTGGAGCACGCGAGAACGAGCAAGAAAACTTCATGGGCGATGACTTGGATCGACAGCGATCGAGTGTGGAGCAGTAGCTGGACCTTTGGGGCGAGACGAGTTGGCGTCAGCAACTCAGCACGGATCTTGAAAGGTTTGTTGAGCTCTTTGCTACTGCTCCCAGTTCCAGTTGAGACGGACGACGGAGGGTTGGAGAGAGCTAGAGTGGAGCCTATCGGCGAGGTGCTGGCCATGCTTCGACCAGATGCAGGAGTTCTTGAGGTGTCCCCCAACTCCAAGGGTCGGCTTCACCGATAAATACTGCTCAGCACACGAAATTATCATCATTTCGACATCCATTTTTTTTTTCAAACGCATGTACATCTATCAGAGCATCAGCTTCACAAGTAGAAAAAAGTAGATCTCTACTGCACCTCGTCGTTGTTCCCACTCATCGCCCTGAGTTTCGGCTGTTTGGTCATCTACTCGGCAACGGACTCCAAATCTCGCCCCATAGTGGCAGGAACTCATCTCTGAAGCAGGTGCATCGCCATCTCCAGCTAACAGTGTTTTCCAGTAATCTGCTCGATCATTTTCCACGTGCAAACTCAGCCCACCATCTCGTTCCGAGCTTAAAAACTGTTGACACCAAAGCTTCAGTCGCATCAACTTGCTCAATAGGTCGTACCAAGCAGCTTTTACTCGTTATTGCGGCTAATTTGGCCATCCCAGGCCTCAATTTCCACTCTTGCTGCTTCCACAAATCAAGGCCACATCTCTCACGCTTGCAGCTCGAAAGAAGCAGCCTGACAAGATCGAATTGCCCGTTTTCAGCCGCAACACCCACATCCTCGCCAATTCCTTCTTCTTACAATTACAGTTAACAAGCCACCGACGTCGCAGGGTCCGGGAACGACACATACTTACACTTTAGCACCCGCGTCATAAGACGCTGCAACGAGCGCTTTGGAACGAACACGATCCGTAGCAACTGCTTCTGACAGGAAGAAGCTCACGGCATTTGTGCGGGCCGTTCTACACCCATACACTACGACTATAAAGCAGGCTCGGGGTGCTCTCACATGAAATCAATCCGTAATTCTCCCGAATCGCGCTTCCAGCATTGCCAATGCAGACCTATATTTTATGTCGGAAAGTGAACAAGAAGAAACTTCAACAGCGCCATGTGCATAGTATGCCTGTTTCGCGCAGCGCCTGAAAGTGCACGAAAGTACTTTCATGCAGATTTAAAAACATTTTATTAAGGGAATGGCTCAGTTTTTGATGCACGAAAGTACTTTCGTACACTTTCATGCGTTTTCATACGCTGCACGAAACAGCCCCAGTGCATACTACGACCTTTTATTGCAACCGCCAGTGGCTTTGACACAACGATCGGGTCGCGTTTATCACATTGATCGGTATCGCATTGGTGGACCCCTGTCTACCTGGTGGATGTCCATCGTGTTGAGAGATGGTGGTCTCAACACGATGGACATCCACTAGGATTCGATTAGTTGTCGTTAGTTTACCTACCTCCCAGTATAAAATTGCTGTACTAGACTTGAAAGTGTTTCCTTTCTGCCACTTCGATCACGTCTATCTCGATATGCTATTGTGGTGGCAGTGTCATCATCGTGCCACTACCCAAACGGACATTGGCGTTGAAGAGAGATGAAGGTGTACAAGCAAGAGGGTTTTATTTAATTTATGCATAGCTATGATATACCGTGTAGGGTAGGTACCATTTGTCCCGAGGTCGGTCTTATCTCTTGAGGTGACCCACGTACTTGAACGTGAGGTAGATGGCGACTTGCAGTATGAACCAGATCACCAGAAGACCGGCCATGAAGTTGTATTTGAGCTCCGGGCGGAAGTCGTACGTGTCCGCGATGTACTCCGACACAGTCATCACCTTGGTCGATTTGCCAGTCCCCACGGTGATAATTTCCTGGTTATTCCCAAACTGAACGCCAACTAGTGCCGCTAGCGAGTAACTTGAGGGCATTAGATATTGGAACCACTTGTAGCCAGGTTTCATTGCCGTTCGCGGCAGCAAGTAGCCCGCGAACAAGTTGCACAAGCAAGACAGCGCGCCGACGGCCACATTCGCCACCTTCTCGTTCGGCATCAGAGCAGACATCCACTGGCCGATGTACGTGCAAGCCGATGTGTAGAGGTAAAAGATGAACAGGAAGAAGAAGAAGTCGCCAGCGTTGTCGTTCCAGCCCACCAGCCAGTACTCGATGACCACGAAGAGGCAGATCACCACGATCAAGTACGGCACCTCTGCAAACCAAAGCGACAGACTGTACGGCAAAGGGCCGTAGTAGTTGGACATTCGTTCACGATAGAACACAGCGCGCTCGGCGCACGTCACTTCCAGCACCGTCATGAGGTTCATCACACCGATGAAGTCCATGCTGTTGTAGATGAGACCAATGTGGGAGTTGATCTTCTTCACGCTACTCGCCGGCAGCTGGAAGAACGTCGTGCCGAAGATGATGGCGTACAGCGGGAACAGGAACATGCGCATGAAGTTGTATTGAGGGTTGCGCCAGTACGTGAGCTGTTGCTTCTTGGCCAGTGCACGGAACTGGTTCCAGAATCCAGTCGCGATCGGTGTGTAGCTCAGCGTCGAGTGGCGAATAAACTTCTCCGAAACTTCACTTAGCTCGAGTGTTCGCTCGCGATTCACCCTTCCCAACTCGCTGTTCGTGTACTCTAGCGAGTAGTCCTTCATGTCCCGACCGATACCTGCGCCAATGACCTCCATCATGTACGTCGCTGGGTTGTACTGCGGTCGGATCTCCTGCGTGTCCGGGATGGAGGCAAAATAGTCGAGCATCGTGCTCGATTCTACACCTAAATCCCCGAAGTACGCCGTGTAGCCCCCTCGTTGTAGTAGTAAGAGACCGTCGAACAGCTCGAAGATGGAAATGCTGGGCTGGTGGATTGTGCACAATACCGTGCGGCCCGTGCGGGCGATCGACTGCACGCCACGCATCACGATCAGTGCCGAGCGTGCGTCCAGCCCACTCGTCGGTTCATCCAGGAACAAAATGCTAGGGTTTGCCACCACCTCCACGCCGATCGTCACGCGCTTCTTCTGCTCCACCGATAAATTCCCGATCATTGCGCTTGAGATCAGCAGCAATTCCAGCAGCTCCAGCGTCTCGTGAACCAAGTTCATGCGCTGCTCCTTCGTGAACGTTGGCGGTAGACGAAGGTTCGCTGAGAAGACCAGCGCCTCATAGATCGACGCAGCTTCCGAGTGGATGTCCATTTGCTCGCAGTACGCTGCGATGCGACTGAAGGTGGCCGGGTCCTTCGGCTCCCCGTTTACCACGATGTCTCCAACGATCCGGCCTCCGGTCTTGCGACCGGCGATGACATCCATTAGAGTCGTTTTCCCGGCACCCGAGGAGCCCATAAGTGCTACCATTCGCCCAGGCTCGAAGTGAGCTGTGACTCCCCGCAGAAGCTGCTTCTCTTCGCCTGAAGGTAGTGTTACGAAGTACTCCAAGTCCTTCACGCACAGGTTCGACGGCGTGAAGGGCAAACCACTTCCTTTTCCCGTCGTCGCAGTCTCAGCAGCTCCTGGCGAGCTAACCTCGACAAATACTTCGTCCGCTTCAAGGGCAACGGTGGTCTGGGGTGACGACTTCACGCTCACCCCGGAGTGCTTTTCGTGCCGGATAAAGTGAAGCGCGAGGCCGTTCAGCGTCGTGAAAAGCAGGTAGTAGACCAAAAGAATGCCAATGCCAAACCCGATGAACTCCGTGCCCTGTGAAATCGAGAAGTTACCCAGGAACCTGTCACTTTCTTCAGCCGAGTACCGATCACTCGAAAACTCGGATAGCATGCAGCTACGCAGAGCCCACGCGATCGGATTGAACCAGTACATCCAGATCCAGTAGTCTGGGATCAAGTCGGCTAAGATAATGTTGCCCGAGAACAGCAAGAAGAAGCACACGGAAAGACCCGCCAACGCCTGCCCCACCGTAATGCTCGGAGAAAAGGCGCTGAGCATCGTCATGTACGCGCAAATAGCGTGCTGGAAACAGGCAATGACGACGAAGTACACGATGTACTTCTCGAACGACCGCGTGAGCCCACTCATGAAGTAGAAGAACGTGCCCAGGATGATCGAGACCGATAAATTCACGGGGATCTGCACCACCGCCTCCGCAATGGCGTACGACGAGGTGCGGAAGAAGTTTCGCGGCCGCTGCTTGTAGAACACCTTTCGCAATTGAAACGAGATGGTAATCTGCTGCCAAGCCTGACGCTGGAAGAGTGCGATATTGAAGAAGATCATGCGCAGGTACACCGTCTTCTTTGCGTCAAAGTATATCATGCCGATCACAAGGCCAATGATCAATGCTTCGATCAGCTTTCCGTAAAGAAGAGGAGGATCGCGCAGCCAAACCAACCTCTGCCGGTTGAGCAGCAACAGCGTGCTCGGTAGAAACGCCAGACCAAACTCTGACTGTCCTTTCGTTCGAGCCAAGCTTACGCCGCGTTGAGGTTTCATGGCACCCGCAGGACTCGCGACCTTGTGATCGTCGAGGCTCTTGCTCAGGGCTGTCTGGGTCTTTTTGAAAAGTCCAGATTGGTAAAAGATGGTATTGAAATCCTCCGAGGTCACGGCCAAGTACTGCTTGGGCACTTTGCCATTCGCGTACTGGTGCCCACGGCCAGACGTCACCTCGATGAGGAAATCAGCCGGGTCTACCCGAGGGGGGCAAGTGAAGCCGCGTTCCTCGAAATACGCCAGGATTTCTGTCCTTGGCCCCTGGTACACCATTTGGCCCTCGCTAATCATCAAAATGTCGTCGAACTGCTCCACCACCTCGGGTGTCGGCTGCAACAGCGCGACAATGACCGATCCACCCAGCGTCTTGCACCACGTATGAAGCGCCTTGACGATGTCGAACGTTGCAGCACTGTCAAGACCCGTCGAGATCTCATCACACAGGAAGAGACTTTGTCCGCCAACCAGTATTTCACCCACGGTCACACGCCTACGCTCCCCACCGCTTACGCCTCGCAGGAGAGCATTCCCGACGACAGTATCGGCGCAGTTCTCAAGTCCCAGGATCTGGAGAAATAGCTCCGTGCGCAGCGCAGCGATGTCGCGCATCTCGTCGTGTTGGTCTTCTGGGCGTCCGTTCATACACATGTCCGCGAACTTGAACGTCTCGCGCACTGTGAGCGTTGGGATGTGGTTATCCGTCTGATCCACGAGACCTACCAGCTTGACAAGGTCGATTTTATCACCGCGCAGACCCGAGTAGAGGATTTCACCGCCGATATCCGTTGTCGAGTTCTTCTGTAACTTGCCGGCTAATGCTTTGAGGAACGTCGATTTGCCGGCCCCTGGGTTAGCCAGAAGCAGCGTCATGGATCCTGGCTTGATGATGCCTGTCATCGGGTGCAGGACGTGCTTCGTGGTCAGAGTTGGTCTCTTCCATGGAGTGAAGATCTGCTCGAGGTGCGTGCCCACCGTGCTGTGACTACCGATAGTTGCAGGTACTTGGACCGAAAACGACAAGTCCTGGAAACACACTTCGGGCGTCGGTAGCTGCAGGTTGCTCTTGCGTGACAAGTGATGGTACTTCTTGTAGAAGCGCTCGAGTCCTCCGTTGAGCATGGCGTTGAGGTTTTCGGTATCGAGGGTGCTGTAGCGACTGTTCATGGTGTCGCGACGTTCACTGTGCACGTAAGGGTCTTGGAGGTTCCGGATGCTGAGATTGCGGCGGGAATCCGTGACTCTCACCCCCTCCTTCGGAGCATTCGTCTCGGGCTCAGGGAGCAGAAGGCTCATCTTGGACCAAGGACCAGGAACTCTTGGCGGCCGATATTTATTGATATGCTTGCGTTTGTTTCAGCTTGCTACTTGCACACTAAGCTCAGGGTCAAGGCAGCTTTCGCCGCAAGAAGTGGAGATGCCGCAACCGTCCTGTTCCCGTCGGAGTGAAGCCATTCCGGATTTAGGGCCATCAAACCTACGATCCCAAGAATACAATTTTGGTAGTTTCTTCACGACTCCCCGGTGTATTGCGAAGTACCATGGAGCTGCTAATCAAATCGCCGACTTGCATTCCACGAATACTATCCAACTATCGTGCATATCTCCGACGGGTGAAGCGACTCACATCACGCGGGAAACAGCACCTTGAAGTCATCCATTGGCATTGATGATGCCCTCAACGGACAGCATATTTTTTTTTAGTAACATGCACAAGCTCAGATGCGGACTCCTACAGCAGTAATACTCACGCAAAACCGTAGTGGACAGACGTTGCAAACCCTGAGAAACGGAGTCGGGAGAAAAAAAAGTGCCCAGTTGCGGATCGCCATTAACTACGTGTAGAGGCCCACGCTTGCTTTCTTAGGTCCAATTGCGGCGCTGGTGTCGGACAACGATCTATCCTAAGGACGACTATTGTCCGATGCTGAAGACAACACTGATAGCGCCACGACGGTCGAGCTCGAGCAATGCCGGACTACTTCTACATTTCTCCGTCGTTCTGAGCACGTGTCGCTGTCGCGTACAACCAGCCTCAATTCCCGATGAACCGTGTTTGATAAATTGTTTTCTCGTACTGTAGCAACAACAAACCAATATTTCCTCTCCAAGATACCGCTCGGGACACTTTGTCCGGGACACTTGTGCATCGAGCACAGCCTCATAAGTGTCCATCTTGAGCTAAAACTAGGATTGATACGCAAGATGCCCTCGCCCTGTCAGCTGACACGCAAGGCGCCGACACTGCAAGTGCTGGCCAGTCCGGCCGCCATTGTTTAACGTGCCGCAGTGCCGATAGCAAAGCTCACACAACGCCTCGAAGCGCCTTCCAGACATTCGGTCTTCATTTTTTTCTGCGCGAAATAGTAGAAACCTCAGAACCGAAGTGCCCGCTTCAGTCTTGCCTGCGTAGCTTCCTAATAGACGGAGCCCAAATGTTCAAGCCAGCAGCACCAGCTTGCGGGGGGCCCTGCGTGTCGGCACATGACACCCCATCCAGCTGTTCCGTCCGTCAACGCCTGAAACGTCGATGCAGAGCTTGCCGCCCATACAAAGACCAAGTGAAACTCGTCACTGACCATCACTCCTCTTCGTCGTTGAAGTAGCCTCCCGGCCCTTTGGAGGCCACCTCAGTTGCGGATTTGCCGGCCCGCGCGCACCCGAAGACCCCGTCGACCGCTGTCTCTCTCTTCCATCATGTGGACGCTCCGCCGCTCGCTGCGCCGCTCCGCCGCGGGCCTGACGCTGCCCGCGCACCGCCGCGCGCTGACGGCCGCCGCCATGTCGCAGGGCAAAGTGCCCATCGAGAACCTGTACGTGACGTCCACCGAGGTGACCAAGAAGACGGCGCCCGTGCTCGTCGGGCTGGCCCACGTGCTGGAGCACAAGTTCGCCAAGGTGGGCTACTTCCGCCCCATCGAGCCCAGCAAGGACTCGAGCATGGCCGACCACCACATCGCCGTCATGAAGAAGCAGCTGGAGCTCTCCCGGGGCGTCGAGGAGCTCTTCGGCGTCACCAGCTCCCGCGCCATGGAGGCCATGCTCACGGGCAAGGGCGACGACATCGTCGAGGAGATCCTGGAGCGGTACGAGGAGTGCCGCAAGGGCCACGACTTCATGATCATCGAGGGCTCGCAGATCTCCAAGCACGAGAGCGCCATGAGCTGGAAGATCAACGTGGACATCGCCAAGGCCATCGGCTCGCCGGTGCTCATGGTCACGGACTTCGGTGATTCAACTGCTGAAGGCCGTGAGTTGCTGGAGGAGATGGTCTCGCGTACGGCCATGGGCAAGGACCAGGCCGACGCGGCCGGACTCAACTACCTCGGCACCATTGCCAACCGTGTACGCGCCCAGGAGGTGGAGCCTCTGCGCGCGGAGCTGAAGAAGAAGTTGGAGGAGAAGGAGATCCCGTTCCTGGGCTTCCTGCCGATGGACGAGATCATTGCGTCCAAGCGCTTGAATGAGGTGACGCACCAACTCGGCGCCACGCAGCTCTTTGGCAACTCGATCGCGAATGACGCCGTGGTGACGTCTGCCGTCGTGGCTGCCAGTGCGCTCAAGGACCTCTTCGCGCACTTGAAGAAGTACAAGGATGGAGCTATGATCATTACTTCTGGCGATCGCTCGGACCTCATGCTGGGCTTGATGGTCTCTCGTCTACCTGGCGTGCTGCCCAACATTTCGGCTATCATTCTTACGAACGGCAACTACCCACACAGCAACACGCTGGAGATCCTCAAGGGCGTGGAAGCCCTGGACAAGACTGGACTATCGCTTCCGATCTTCTCAACGCCGAATGATACATTCTCCACTGCGGATGGCTTCGCAAAGGTGTCCACGGACATTCTACCTACGAGCAAGCTGAAAATTGATCGTTCCAAGCAACTGTTTGACGAGTTTGTCGAGAAGGAGATGCTTATCGGCGAGCTCGATGAGGGCATGGTTGTTAACCGTTCGCCGAAGCAGTTCCAGCACTTCCTGTTCAGCAAATCTCGCGCGGTGCAGCGCCACATTGTGCTGACGGAGGGAGAGGATATCCGTGTGCTGCAGGCTGCCGATCAGATTCTCCGTCAAAACCTGTCCAAGATCACGATTTTGGGTGACCCCGATGAGATTCGACTCAACGCCAAGACTTCCAACCTCGACTTGTCCCACGCGAACATCGTGCGTCCAGGAGACAGCGCTTTGTTGGAGAAGTACGTCGACTACTTCTACGAGAAGCGAAAGCACAAGGGTGTGACCAAGGAGCTGGCTCGCGACTACTGCAAGGATGAAACGTACTTCGGAACGCTTATGGTGGAGCTTGGCGATGCCGACGGTATGGTCTCCGGTGCTTGCCACACCACGGCCAACACCATCCGCCCCGCTCTGCAGCTCATCAAGACGA